>VXAC01005541.1:2707044-2756917 GCA_013399225.1 Rhipidura dahli | reverse complement strand
AAAAAAAAGGCTGGTGATGGTTTACAAGGAATGCTGTAAGTGTAAAGTAAATGTTTCTGATTCTGGTGGCTGTTGTATTGGCAGTCAAGTAGGTGGGTGTGAAGGTGTGTCATGTCAGCCTAGGGTAAAATTGTGCTGTAGTGACACCCTGCCAGAAAGGCTGGAGATTCATTATTGCTCCAATAAAATTCACTTTTTCAGTGAATCATCTGTCAGAATAAGTTATTATTGTTCCTATTCTTACTTTATAAATACCTTTATTCGTTGCACATCCATTTACCACTGCTTTGTTCACTTAACATGAGAAATATGCAATTGTTAATACTTCTTTCAAAACTACTTCTTTATTTTACACTAAAAAAACCCAGCTCAAAACCAACCAATCAAACAAATAAAACTAAACCAAAAACCTCCATCAAAACCCCCTAAAATAACCAAATATCCCTAGACTGCAAAACTAGCTATAGTAATAAATATATTTTTGGGGTGATATCACTCCTGATCCAGGACTGGCTCATTAGCTGTGAAATGTGAAAGAAAAATTTACCCTAGGAATGAATTCTTATAAACAAAATGTGTCTGCTTACTCTGGACTCGTTCTTGTCAAGTGAAACAACAATAGGCCTTTTCCCTATTTTTCCCTTATAGATACATGTTTCTACAGAAATGTAGCTATCCTGGCACTAAATCCTCAGGAGATGGTACTTGCTGAGAAATTTTAAGAACATCTGTTGCAAATCAGTGCCACTTTTTATTCAGTTAATAAATAGTTTTCTTTCTTTTTCTTTCTTTCCTTCTTTCTTTCTTTCTTTCTTTCTTTCTTTCTTTCTTTCTTTCTTTCTTTCTTTCTTTCTTTCTTTCTTTTTTCTTTCTTTCTTTCTTTCTTTCTTTTTCTTTTTTCTTTCTTTCTTTCTTTCTTTCTTTCTTTCTTTCTTTCTTTCTTTCTTTCTTTCTTTCTTTCTTTCTTTCTTTCTTTCTTTCTTTTTTCTTCTTTCATTCTTTCTTTCTTTCTTTTTCATCTGTCTATCTATCTACCTATATAGCTAGCTATTTAAATTGCTCTGAGAATTTCTTCAGGCAAATGGTAATTTCCTTAGTTACCCTTCATGAAGAAAAGGGAATGTGACAGTTTCTCTCTGATAGTCTGTGTAACTGGAAGAGACTAAAGAATCTCTAAAGAGACATGAATGGTTTGTTAATAATATTCTTTATTCAAGAAAAGTGGTCTAATAGCTGTCATCATCATTCTATTTTTTTAAACCAGAAATTTATTTTCTCTTTCAAATAAGACTATTTTGTTTATTTTATTTTATTTTATTTTATTTTATTTTATTTTATTTTATTTTATTTTATTTTATTTTATTTTATTTTATTCTGCAGAAGGTAATTTTCTGAGTTGCCGGGAATCTGTTCCTTGAAGAAGCTGGAGCATCCTCCTTCTCAGACAGAGAGAAAAAAGAAAGGTGCAAAGCATCATGGACTGATAATAATAGCAGAGCTCATCTGAAAATTGGAACAAATTATGCTATGTTTGTGGACCATTAATTGGTATAATTAGGAAGGATATCTATACTGAGTTGTGAGACCAGATAGCAAGAGAAAAACCTGAGGATTATAGGTCATAGGCAGTCTTTCCACAGTCTGGTTAATCCATGGAAAACAGATGCATCAGGCTGGAAAAATGGTAGACAGCTAGCCCACTGTTCCTTCACTGGTCTGAATTTGGGAATTGAATAAAATAAATAAATTTTGGACTTCATGAAGAATCATGTATACCCAAATGATACAGTGATACCTAAAAGCACAAGGACAACAGAGAATTGCAATGGTAAGACCATGGGGCCCTTGGAGGTGAGGGAATGTAAAGACTTGTATTCTAAGAAAGCAGACCTTGAGAAGAAACCCAAAAACTGTAAGACAAGTTGTGTAGATCTGGATGGTGAAGATATTTCAGTAATTGAACTCTTCTGAATAGAATACCCAACAGAAATGAGGCAAAGATGAGGTGGGTTGATCTGAAGCCAGACTGGGGTATGACTTGAGCAAGAAATTTTTGGTGACTTTCACCTCAGTGTAGGAGGCTGATGATGCAAACTATTCAATATATATTTCATGAAATTGTGAATGGAGTGCTTTCTGAATTTGAATGTGAATTTGGAGGGGGGGCTGTTCAACAGAAGCAGTAATAGGTGTTGGGGCTTATCATTCCAATAAAATTTCTCTTTATTTAAAATCTAAGCAGGTCAATGACTCTGAATCAATAAAAATAAACCAATCATTTTCCTGAATACATACGATTTAATCAACATTAGTTCAAGTCTGTTACATTTGTACAATACCTGGTGGCAGAGATACTCAGCTTCTGAGAACATCCACTGCAATTAACAAAAATGAACATGCTGAATGTGCTGTGGGTGTTAATAATATCTTCTATAGTTGAAAAGCATCTGCTATATCTTTTACTCAGTTTAAGTGATTACATTTCATTGTATAAATAAAATAAATGTATTGGTTTTAGCTAAAATACAAATAAAATGCATGTGAATCTTGTTCTAAAAAAAAAAAAAAAAAAGGAATTTTGCTGAACGCTAAGAANAAAAAAAAAAAAAAAGGTATCTTGAAAATAACTGCAAAAACCTGAAGATTTTGGTCCTCAATGTTCACTTTTGTATCAGTAATATTAAATATAAGAAATGTCTTCCTTCATATGCTTCTCACCTGTTCTAAGATTGGCTATGGCATTGAACCTGGGAGGTTCTGTCCTTTTTCCAAGGATTTATCTTGCTGCCCCTGTCATCAGAGGTGTCTGGTCAAGCTCTGACATTCTCAGTCTTTCACATTTTAATTTTTTAACTTCACAGAGTGTTGAAAGAACTTTTGCTGGTGACCTAGGAGTATCAGATCCGAAGTCTTATTATCCTGAATGGTAATATTTGATAACTGTGGAGAAACAAGAAGTTTGCAAGGATGGTCTAAGCTGCCAAAATGTTCTCCAAAAGAAGGATAATGCAGCTACTTATGTCACAGTGATCATGTTCAGCATTCACCAAAGCTTTTAATCCCTAGAGATGAAATTGTTACAATATGGAACTGATTTAAACTCACAGTTAAGTCCAGAAAGGTGAAGTGTGTCTGTCCTAAGTTTCCAATAGTTAGGAATAAATATTATAAAGATTATCTGAAATTAACAGAAGAATGAATATTTATTAATTTTTATATGTGCAAAGTGCTCTGACTTCTACACATAAAAGCAGACTCTTGGAGTGTATTCACATTGCGTTTCTCATTTTGATCGTGGTGTCTTCTCCAACTAAACCTCTCAACCGTCCCTCTACTTTATTTTACACCACAGGTCACTCTGGTTTGCACAAACTGCTTTCTTTCTCTAACCAGACTAGATGACATGGTGCAGAACCACACTCACAGAGGCCACAGGTAGGCACTAGGCTGGCTGTGCCATCCCTCATCCTCTCTGACACTGAGCTTCCCACAAAGTTCAAAATGTGGATGTACTTACAGCAGAGGAAATAACCATTATTTTCTTATAAAAATGTGTTCCTGAAGCATATCAGTGTTTGCTAATGGAGGCAAAGCCTTAAATTCCATTGAGAAAAGATCAGCAAATGTTTTTAGCCACTTGAAATAACAACTAGAGGGAAAAAAAAATGGGTGGACCTTATCTGCCCTATGAGTGGTGAAGAAAAGGTGCCACTACTGCTTGGGAGTTCAGACAGCCAGAATGCATCTGGGATCAGACTGTCCCCCACCTAGGCACATAAGTAGTCTGAAGAAGAGAAACACATAAAAAGCCAAAACAGGGGTATTTTACATACTTTCAAGCAAATTTCTCATGAAATATATCACTGTACTGGGGCCTACAAAATATTAAAAGATTTTTTTTTAAGTAGTTTTATTTTCATACTGCTCCCTCACCAAAAAATCTACAGAACTTCAAGAATATTCTGATCATTCCATACCGTGGTTCCATGCTATCCTTTTTTTGGGAGTAGTTCCATGCCACCACCCTGTCCACATTTATGAGATGTTTTAGTTTTCCGAGACATCGGAGAAATAAGAAGCTTAGCAGTCCATGTGCTAAGATGTAGAAATATTAGGTATTGTAAAAATTTTGTAAATTTTAACAATGGGAAAATTGAAACACTCAATATTCTTTCATATTTTTAATATGTTTACTATCAAAAAAAATTGCATTGTGATACATCTTACTGTAAGAGGAAATATCAACTTTTGTGGAGAAGATAATCTTGTTAATAAAAAATGACAAAAATTATGTTATACCTAAATCAACTACCTACATACTATATTAACTTCTGCCATAAAACCTTGATAAACAGTGAAGGTAAAAATGTTTCCAGTTAGAAGCTTTATCAAAAGCCTTGGGGCTTTTTATGGAAACAAACCCCCAAACTGATTGCATTAAACTTTTGATAAAGGATAAAATACAGTAGAAATGCATAAATCACCTTGTTAGTACAAACTGAAATATAAACTACTGGAAGAAACCCCTTCAGGTCTGAATAAATAAGACATTTTCTGAAAGATAGTTTTTATTTTTGACATTTCAAAGCCAAAGCAAAACAGTTCTTTCTAAAGAAAATCTCTTAAGATATGAAAGAAGCTACTCCTTATTTAGATGTACAAAAGTGTTTATTAAGATCTCTTTTCTTATTGATTTGTTCCTGCAGGTGAGCATGAATAAACATATACAATCTAAATGTTATGAACATACTGTTAACACATTGTAACAAAGTGTGCATGTGAACTAATTATGGCCTTATTTTGCTTTGAAATGGATAGATTTCCTTTCTTTCCTTCTCACAGGAGCAAATATATGATTTTAAAATGGGAGAAAATATGAAATCAAGTACTGATGTAAATAGGAAAACAAATATCTTCATATTATGGCTGAGAAGTCAGTTCACAGGGTCAAACCGTGAGCCCCAGAGTTTTGACCTCCTTCTGCATTATTAACAACCTTTTTATTATTTCTTTGAGGAAGGTACATTTGTTCTTTTATAGAGTTTGCAGACACTCTTAATCATAACTTTCAGGTCCAAACAAAACCTATAACTGAATTTTTTGCCTCAAACCCATTGCAGCTGCAAAAGTTAAATTGCATGCTTTCATATGAGTATGTACTTATCCTAAGCATATGCACTCTTTCATCCACAATTCACTTGTTTTATAGGCATTAATACAATGGGTGAAATCATACTTAGGTTCTGCACTGATAGAAATAATAGACTAATAACCCCTCTTAACATTAGTCATTTCTGTGAGCTAATGGTCCCTTTCCTTGGAGGAAATCATCTTTTGCAAAGTCTGTCACGGTCTTGAACGATTGCAACTTCAGATCAGGCTGTTAAACACTAATGGATTTATCAATTGCTTTTTTTTTTGGTTTCCCTTTAATTGTTTCTATAACTCCTCCACCATCCTTTAATCCTGGGTATTCCTAAAAAGCTGTTGGAAGAAGGTGGGTAATTTTTAAAACAAATCAGTAAACAGTGGAAGAGCAACATTCTCTGTTTGCAGAACAGATGCTTCTGTCTGCTGTCAAATGAAGCTGGGTTAGACAGAGCTTCATTATGAAATTGTGCAACAGTGTTCAGCCCCTTTGGCTGTGGGGTGCTGGTTTGCCTGCTTCAATAGCCTGTTACATGCCCTTTCATGCTTTTCTGTTTTCACCCCATTGGGACTTCCTGGTGGGAGACGTGCTCAAATATTAGATATTCTTGCTATATTTGGATGGCTCAGATTTATTGATATGTTTTAAACCAGAAGACCTAGACACTGAGCAGTGTGTGTGTAGAGGGATCATTTAATGGAGAATTACACTTCCTGTAATGCGGTGCTGGATGTCTTTAACAAGGGTCATCACAAGTATTCAGGAAAGTCTAAATGGATCTCCAGAGCATCAGGTTATTAAACTTGTGTCTCCCATGGATTTTGCCAGGGTTCTGATGAAAACAAACAAACAAAACAAATAAAAAACCCTAACCAACCAACAAAGGCAAAATAACCTGCCACACAACAAAGAAAGCTAACTGTCATACAGATTTTCAGTGATGAAAGGAAAATAAAAATCTGTGGAAAAACATCCATAGTGGATAATGCATTATTGATAAGAGTATACCAAAAATAATTCTTGTTTTTTCCTCACCATTAGGCAAGATGAAATTCTGAACAACCATAAAGACCAAGTGTGGAGCATAAACACTCCTGTATAATAGCTCACACCCTTTTGTGTGAGGTATAAAACTGTTGTTTTGGAGAATTTGCATTCAGAGACAGTGAATCAATTCTATTACACTAAGACATCACATTTTTATTATTTTGCTGTATGCATTACAACATACAGAACAAAAAACCCTCACTCCCATCTAACAGAATTTCTCAACAGAGGTACAAATCAACACATTAATTATAGACTTATAAAGTTGATATTAATCTTTTTTTTTCTAATATAGATGATTTTTTTTTATTGCCACAAGTTGCCATAAATTGCTCATTAAACTTCAAGCATTACAATGCAATGCTTGCTACCATTTATAGGCAAAGCTCTCCAAAGGATAATTAGAGGGAATATTATGACACAGAACAATGGAGACAATTATTTCTGAAGTTTATTAATACTAATTAGCATATGGCATCTACGACAGCTGCTGATACTTCATTGCTAAATACTGAGGGACTAATTAGTGTTTGATGTTAATTAGCTTCTTTTGCATGTGCATTGTCCTTAGATACATATGCACTGTCACCACTTGGCTATTAAAAATCTGGCCTAAGCCTTCTTGCAATGGCAGGATACAGCATTTAGATTTTGCAGACTGTACAATATAGCTCTCTAATGTGCCCTTAATAGCCACTCTACGAGTTTTAACAAGGCAAACTCACAAATTCCCACTGCAGTACATTGGAAAATTTATTTTAAATGTAGCTGAATAGTGTATAAATTGTTTAAAATTGACAGTTTCTAGCACTTTTTTGGATAGAAATATCAGCCTGTGAGATTAAAAAAAGTCAAATCCAACAAACTAAAGAAGAAGGAAACAATTTCACAGCCTTATGCAATGTTATCTCCTATTTAATCTCTTTAATTCTGATTATAGATAAACTTCTTTTTATTTCCTGCAGAGATCCCTGGTCTCTGTGTATAATCATATCTGTCTTAGAAAACTTTTTTGGAAGTTGGAATGCTATTAAAAAAATGCAAAACAATTAATTCATCTTATCTCCAGCTAGCAAGGAGGAAATAAGCATATCTTCTTTCTTTCTCAGCAGATTATTTTTACTTTACACATGAGGTTTTTATCTTAGACTGTATTTTTTTCTAGGACATACTGGCATTCCAATGAGAATTCCCCGTGTCAATCATAAACAACATTTATTTGGTAGTTAATAAAAATTGGCTTTAGTGTAGATGTTTTCCCATACAATTAAAGAATATTCATTTCCTTAAACAGCGGGAAAGGGACATAAAAGATTAGATCAGAGAGAAGAAAAACAAGTCAAGAAAAGAAAAGTTTGCTAGTTAAGTCTTTTGTGTTCATCGAGGTTGCTCTTCCCCATGACAGCAAATATGTTGGTTGAAAACAGAAAGAAAGAGGAGAGGTGACAAAGGACAGGGACAACCACACAAGCTGTTAAAAGAGAAAGCAAAACAATCAGGAAAAAAAAACCAAACTAAAACAAACAAAGGATGGTAACACAGGACTGAAAGGTGAGGAACATGTGAGGGAGATTATTGGTGACAAGCAGTGAAGAGTTTGAAAATTATGGAGGCTGAAACTCACTGTCCTCCTCAGTTGGATTTTGAGCTTGGTCTTCTTTCCCACCCAGTTCGTAGACCTAGATAAAAAGCTTTGATTTATGAAATAATTTTAACACTTCAGCCACCTTGTCAGATATTGTCAGTATTTAGTGACTTAACATTGTAGGCAGTTTCTGCAGCAGCAGCACCTTGGTTTTGTAGGGATAGTTAATGTTAGTTCATCACAGAACAAGGATTTCTTTCAAACAGCTTGGTCTGCCATGATGCTTAAAATTTTTGGGCTTAAAAGACTGATTAAGGAAATATATAATAAATATTGATGATACCTGTGCTTTGTGTGAAATTCAAAGCCTCTGAGATTTGTTGAATACACAGGATAAGAAAATGTAAAATTTTAGGAGCTCTCTGATCCATGACTGAAATATCAGTGTTGTTATTTCAGGTGAATAATGAGGTCTTTGATAAAATTTTTACTGAAATTCAAAATAAATAGACAATAAATAAAAGTAGGATTCAATGGTGTCATTAGCAAGGATGGATGACTCTAATGATATGATTGAAAAAGCAAAATACCAATAACAAAAAAGTTACCTCTTCCAATGAAATTAAATTTAAAAATCTAGCAAAAGTAACACAGGGAGTAAATATAGTGGAATGACCACAACATAGAGAATGTGGATGTGAGGCATGCAAGAAAGGCAGTAGATCACCTTTGCAGCTAAATAGTACAGATAAAAAGGACTTAGTACTATTTACCTCTTCATGTATTCTGGTACTAATTCCTACCAGGAAAATTTAACACTGAGGTAGTGTAAGAGAAATGGTTTGTTAGCCCAAAGCCAAAGTGGCATATCTGTTTTCAGCTGTACTCTGGTGTGTACAATAACATGTTGCCATAAGCAGCAAAAACTATGCTGAAAGCATTAAAGGCATAACGTTTAGAGGGGGTTTACAAGGTCAGTATATCCCCACAGAAAAACTGATAAAGTAGGCAGATAAATACCAGACTGCAAAGGATAAAATTCATTACAGTCCCAGGCAAGAGAGCACTGCATATGAGATAATCATATCATACTTTAAGACTAACCAAAATTTGTACTTACTAACTAAGAATATACTAGATTAATACAGAAATATACTCCATGGAGCGGAGAAGGTCTCAATGGACATTGGAACACAGCTGCAATATCCACACTGTCCTAATTCAAGTCCTTAGGAAAGTTTTCTGAATTTCATTTTTAGCTGGGAAAGCAGATTGCTCCTTGGTTTGTTCATCAGCTGGATAAACCCATCAGGAATGCATTAATTGATTACAGAAACAGGAAGATGGTAATCTTTCCTTGTGTGTGATCAAAAGAGAGTTAAAGAGGTATATTTTCTTATGGATGCTGTGATCACAGACCCACAGAATGGTTAATTTTGGAAGGGACAACACTAGGTCAAAATCATGCAACCAAGTTGCATTTGGAATGTTCTTGAAGACTACTCAACTAGAGAAGTTCTCATGCCAGTTCTTCATGAAAAATGAAGAAAATCAGTCTTACGTCCCTCTAAAATATCGCAGTGTAGGGTCTTCTGAATATAGGTCTTCTGCCTATACTCATTGCTTGCATCCTCTATTGGTGCCAGATAGGCATGCAGGCAGGTTTTGCAATTAATTTTTCTCAGTGTGCTTGAGAGATTGGGCTCTGAACAAACCCAAGGGATGGTGTTTGCCTTCCCGAGTCACCGAGTGGGATGGAGCCCTGCTTTGCTGGGAATGGCTGAACACCTGCCTGCCCATGGGAAGTGGTGAAAGAATCCCTTGTTTTGCTTTGCTTATGTGCGTGGCTTTTGTTTTCCCTATTAAATTGTCTTTATCTTAACCCATGAGGTCTCTGACCTGCATTTTCCCACCTCTCCCCCATGGTCCTCACCAGCAGTGAGCTGGTGTCTAGATGGGGCTGAGATGCCAGCTGGGGTTTAACCAGGGTATTTATATTCTGGACACTACAGTAAATGACAGATAAACAACAGGGACTGTGGCTCAACAACTGACCCACATGGTATTTTTCATCCTTTAAATTTAAAAATTGTGCCCAACTCTTCTAGAATTATGCTACATTTATACTTATGTTGTGTGAAAGGTAATATTACACATAAATCCTCTCCAGGACTTAAAAGGGAAATAAATAGTTATGTGCTACCTCATATACCAAGAAATTTTAAACATATTTTTAAGACTCTGAGTATCTCTTATAATGGTCTAACAAATTTTTCAGGCCACTTTTCCCTAGAAATGAGATATGAAAGTTAAGTTACTACTCAGTCTTTAAATCAGTGCTGACAGAAACTGTCCTACTGAGTTATAAAACACTATGAAATCATGGCCTAAAGAAAGGCTGAACGGGTAATGATTTAACTTAATTCAGTGCAACCAGCTGTTAAAATCATATCCTTTTTGTAAAATCAGTATTTCAGAGAGTGGGGAACCTGAGGGAGGAGAAATGATCACCTTGGGATTAGATCCTCAAGTCATTCCTTAGTGTATCTCGTTCTTGGTTTTATTTTGCCAATAATCTCACAGCCATTCTGGATTTAGAAAGCTTTTTATGACTCTGAAATGTCGAAGTAAGAAAACACTCAACTTTGACATCCCATTTTGCTTCATTTATTTGAACACTGTCACCTGGGCTCATGTATACAGCATGCAATCATTAGACAATTGACATCAACCTGCAAAAATAAATACAAAAAATTAGATTTTCTTGATATATTTCAGGCAAAGAATGCTGAAGCACTAACAACAGCAGTTTTGTGGTGTATATACCCTGATGATACCATCGATGAACTGGCAGAGCTGTAAAAGGGGACACTGAGCTTGAGGATTACAGCTACTCTGATTATAGTTGAAAACAGAGGGAAGATTTCAGTTTTGAGGAAAAAATATTGCTGTCTGTGAACTAGTCCAGCAGAGTGCTTTATAGAGAGTTTCTCATATAGCTTTGTAGTTGTAAATTATTAGATAATGAAAAATATGCATAAACAAAAACCTTAGGGGTGTTAAAATGTCAGAGAAAATACCATTTATAGAAAAAAAAAGGCTTGTAAACAAGACATTTGAAATTCAAGCTTAAATTCTGGAATGCATATTTTACACCTGTATATTGTGATTTTACCTTTAATGGGGAAGAGGTTTTTCTTGGTTTCACAGGTCTGGAAAAAAATACTTTTGAAACTTATACACCAATTTAAAAGCCTGAGGGCAGAAAAAGAAAATTCTAGTTTTTAGTAAATAAATCTTGTTCTTGTATCTTATTATTTGGTAAATACATTGAGTCATAAATGTGAACAATACAAGGTAATATCCAAATGGTGACTGATAATGAAGTAACAGGGTGTTTTGCTAGCCAATGTTTCATAATCATTAACTCACTTTCCCCCGGGTCAACTTAGCAGCTTCAAGTGCATAGTTCTTTTTAGAAGTAAACAACAACAAAAACAACAACAAAAAACACCCTGAAAAAAAGACAAACTTCCTACTGTTTTGGGGGAGAAAACACTTCAAGGAAAAGCCCATGTACAAGACGGCAAGTATTTTTCAGGAACAAGCAAGCTAGCATTTCTTTTTGCTGATATAGTCGAGGTTCCATCCTATGCTTGGCCAGTTGTAAATCAAGAGCAAAGAGCTTGAAATATCTCTTGGATTTTTCCTTCATTCCATATATCAATCCTGTCCAGCTGAAACTTTTTTGTAAAATAGTCAGAAATACTGGCAAATATTTCTGAAGTAAATTGCCTCCTTATTCATTCATCTGAAACCAAATTTGCTACCTCTTCTTTTGTGTCTTCATCTTATTCCTTTTTCTCTTTTTCTCCTCTACTTTTATCTCTACCCATTGTCCTCCTTGCCACTTTCCTCTGTTCTCTTTTATTTTCTCATGCTGACTTGGTTGTCCATCTAAAGTGAGAAACAGAGCACAGGGAGGATTGCTTACAGTAGCTGCATGTTCTGCTAACACTAGCATAGCAGTTGGAAGACCAGTGAAAGCCAAATTTATGTGAATGAAGATGGAAACAAAAAGTTTAGGGAAGAGTAAACTAAAGCAAGCAGTAAAAGGATGGTAATTTATAAGGAAAGAGGAGGACTGCCTTTTATGTTAAGTCTCTAACAGACAATAGAGAGCATTCTTCTGGCTGGTGGGACATCAGCAGGGAAGGAAAGGTTTACAGAATGTGTCTTATCTGTTTTCGTGCATGTACATTTTTTCTGAATTTAGTTGTAGTTATATTCCTGATTTCCCCAAGGGAAGCATAAAAATACTGGAGACCAATACCAAGAAAAATATTTATACATTATTATAAATTATTACACTGCATTATTACAAATTTTACCTGAAACTTGACTGAAGTTGTCTGCAACACAAATTCAAGGTTGTGATTTGAGACTGATGGGCTAATATCCAGTGCAATCTCAACCCTGATATATTAAAAAAAACCCAGCAACTTGATTTGTGGGTTTTTTTCCTTATGCAGTTTCCAGTCACATAGAAGATAATAATAAGTAATGAAGTGAAAAATGCACTGGGTAAATTTCAACAATGAAGCCATCACTGCTCCTTCGTCCATCACTGCTCCATTCTGGTAGCAGTACTACTGATGGGGAAAAGAGTATCTGCAGCAAAATATATAATAGATTATATGCTAGAATCATTTGTAGTGTATAGTATATCCCTGGAAATCCCAATTCATGCTCATCCTAAAAGGCTGATGGAAAAATGTTCCTAAATTAGTTTGACTTAATAAGAGAGTCCACATTAGTAAGATAGGCAGTGGAGCCAACCCATTTGCAATTCACAGTATGGAAATTCAAATATATACAAAATAACTTGGATATTGCCCGAAGAATACTGTATTCCCTATACAGATGTCATGTTTTGAATGCAGATGTATTTCACATTTGCAAATACACAAGTTGTAATTAACTTTAGCTAAGCTGGTCTGGTAGGGGAGGCTTAGTTCATCTGTAATTTTAGTTATTTATTAGCATGATGGGGTCTAGAGGGGCAGGGGAAAACATTCCCTGCTCTCAAATTCATCTTTACTCAATAATAAGGGAGAGTGAAGAGGTGTTATCGGATTATCTTTCTTTTTTTTTTTTTTTCCACAAAAGAATTGGTACTGTTCTATCCCACAAGATAGAGAAGGGAATGTATTTTGTCACTTAGGAATTGAAAGAATTAATTTTTAAACACTATATTTTATAGTAGTTCAAAATTCTCCACTCTTTTTTCTTGTAACTTCACTCAGATTGTGCCCTACAGCTGTAAGTAATGAGTTCAAATAAAGTATATAAATAAAAATTCTAATTACTGAAATACCTAAATTTGCCAAAAGTGGTAAATGATAAAAAAGCCTTCAATTGGGCTTAAAAAATGTGGTTCTTTTTGCTTCAATACAAAAAGAGAGATGTCTTATAGATGCAAGGATAAACTAAATTATCAATCTCATAAAACACCTGCAGAATGCACCATCATTCAACTCTTCAAGGTTTCCATCTCTCAGGCAGATAGTAGTCTGATTTTTTCTGCATATTAATTTTGCCTTTTACCCCTATTGCATATTTTGTTTGTTTTTTTCTTTTTGTTCGTTGTGGTTGTTTTGGGTTTTTTCTGTTTAGTTTTACTTTTACCTTACTTTGAAATAAACAGTGAGAAAATAATGAGGAAGGGTACATACAATCGCTGGGCATGCTTTCATCACAGAAACTTCTCTAGTGCAAAAGTTGGTTATTGTACAGTGAGAGCAAAAAACTGTGAGGAGGAGGTTAATTAGCTACTAATCAGAAGTGCAAATGAATAATAAGCAAAAATAGTTCTTTGGGGGAGAACATGAAATATTTATTCATCTTCCCAGCATACACATTCCCTTGTCATTCCTCTTTTCATTAACTCTGTACTGCATCTTTCTGAGTTCTTCCCCAAGGACATCCTGCTGTCATGCTCTTCAGTGACCAATATCTGGTGAGTTTACATTCTGAGGCAGGCTCATTACTGCATAGTGTCTTCTTCTTCCCACTCCATAATTGACAGAAGCAAGGGTAAGTTATTGTATTTCATTGTTTGGTATTTCTTAGTGACCAAAACAACAACAACAACAACAAAAACAAACAAACAAACAAACAAACAAACAAAAAATCCCACAAACCCAGAGCAGAAATATCTTATTCTGCCAGAGAGGAAAAGGACTTAAGACATTTTTGGTCAATAGGAAATCAGTGAGTCTGGAACTGCCTTTGTTCCAAATATAAGTTACTAGTTTGAAGAGTACCAACTGTCCTGTAAAGGCTACAGCATAGACTTGTGGTATGTTCCTAAATTGCTTTCCTTAATCTCAACTTCCTGAAATAAGAGAAGTTAAAATTGTAATCATATATGTACCTAGAACTTTGGATGAGTCAATTCAACAAAAAGGCAACAGTCATATTATTCCAAACTTAAGAATTTCATATTTGAAAGAAGAAAAAGAGAAAATGCAGAATAAAAACAACAATGAAAACTTTACAGTTTTGGACAACAATATAAATGCTTTATTTTATAACAGCCCCTGAAATATCTCAAACAAACAAACAAAAAAAGGTAGAGATGTTAGTACTAAGATAGATAGGCATTATATTTATAGTACTTTTTGGAGGAGAAAAAGGATAAAGATGGCAATAATCTAACAAGTCAGCTAGACATATACCTTAATTTCAAAATATAGTCATTCATATGTCTCTTGAAAATGAAAATTATTTTGCCATTATAATAAAAAGCACAAAGTCAGGACTTTGGAGAATAAATATAAAGAATTAATTAGAAATGCCATTTGCTTTGCCAAAGCATTGAGAAGCCGATAAGGACCTGTGCTGAGAGACCTGGGCCTGTTCAGCCTGGGTAATCTCAGGGCAATAAAAAGTAACAAAGCCAGACACCACACATTAGTGCCTAATGGAAGGACAAGAGGCAGTATGCACAAATCAAAACACACATTTTACCTGAACACATGGAAACACTTTTCTACCCTGAGGATGGTCAAACAATGGTGCAGGTTTGTGACTGTGATTTCGCTTGGATACTTTTAAATGCCAAGCATCAGTGGGGAAATGGGCTTTACTGAAGCTCCAGAGGAGGCTGGAGAAGAAAGGGGCAGAAGCAGGAGCCATAATTTAAGAAAATACCCCCCCACTGGAAAAGGGAAAATTTAATTTGTTTATAATCCAAAAACTGGTTGGCAATTCTTGGAAAATTATCAGCTGATCAACTATTCCTGTGTGCTTCATGATCTTCTTACTGCTTATGCTAATTAAAATTATTGGATTTTTATAGATGAGAGATGTCTACTTCTAAGAAATCTACTTATGTTAACATGTATGTCTTAAATTATGAACATTCTGATCCTTGTATGGTTTTGTTTCCTGTGATTAAATTTTTCTATCTTAATTTCCTCTTTATGTGAATTTTCAGAATATTATCATGGGATAGTGTTTTTTATGTGTGAATTACTGATCAATTAATGTTTATACACCTTACTAGCCTTGAAATTATGTATAACTCTTTAGAATATTTATTATAAGGTAGTTTAATAGTTTATTTCTGTATCTCAAAGAAATACAGAAATGTAACTATGCAATGGTCTCTCTCTGCTTTGGGAAAAGGCAGTTCAGAAATATAAACTAGAAGCAAAACTTGCCAAACAAGGCACTCAGCTTTATTTTCATGAAAAATCAATAAAATTTAATGCCTCCACAATAGCAGTAGTAGAACCAGATTTGTGTGTTAATACTGCTTATTAAAACCTTCCACAAAAGCCATCCAGGAAGAAAATTATTTTTATCACTCTGCTAAAATGATACTCTTTTTAAAGTGGTTAAATATTTTTGCAATATACAGTATAGCAACATGGGGGAAAAAAGCATGTAGTAGCAGGTAAAAGCATGCAGACAGCATTACTTTTGCGAGCACTGGATTCAAACTAGAAATTCCAAGTGCTCAGTATTACTAGTGTAATAATACAAAATTAGAAAGGTTAATATAAATGTAGGAGAAATAGAAATAACTTGATGCTTACAAAAGGCATAACTAATTCAGCAGTATGACAGTCTCCTCTGTTTGATTATGATAAAGAATGGTCACCCAGATGCAGAATTTAAGCCAGGTGCCAGACCTAGGCTGGAAGAACAAGAATGTCAGGTAGTGCATGGAGATGCTGGTCCCAGTGTGGCACTCACCAGGCTGAGGCACTCACCTGTCTGTGCAGGGGGCTGGCCTTCCCCCCAGTCCAGGCACTGCCATCCTTCTTCAAGGGAAGGATGAACCCTATCTCACCAACCAGATGTGCACCCAGGGGGCACCCAAGGTAAGTGCTGAGGAAAGTGGCAATACTTTAAAGTGTGGTTCAGATGCAGTTGCTTTTTTGTGTGTGTGGCTTTTCCTTTCTGTTTTTTGCTCTGTCTTCTGAAAGCTGAGTGAGAGCCTCTCTTCCATTGCATTTAGACCACAGAAAATGCTTCCTCCCTGAATAAAATAAATCACAAGGGACACTTTTGTGCTAGCTTATAAGTGAACAGATTTTCTGGGATGTTTGGTATGCAACACAAAAGCATGGTCTAACTGCTGATGTCCTTTTTAGCATGCCCTGTAGTCTGAGGAGAATCTGCATGTAACTGAAGTGAGTGACACATCCCTTCATGGGTACTGTAGAGGAGGAAAGTAAAACAGAGATTGATCATGCCTGAGACAGTTCATCAGGAGCAAGGTATGAAACTTCAACTTTGTGTAAATGATGTTGTGTAAAAATCTGCAGTATTCCCTAGGGAATCCATTATTTCCATATTCACTTGTAAATGTTTCCTTATGTGTGCAGCTTTTTACAGTTCTAAGTACACTATTTTTCTGGGTGTGGGGCAACTAAATTGCTATCAAGTGATTTTTAGTTGAATTTCCAGTTCAGTCCCTAATAAATAGAATACCTTAAAAAAAATAATAGCATAGGCTTGATGCTCTGGTCCCAATATTTGATGGATTTCACAGCATAACATAATTTCAGGAAAAGGTATTACCTTCTAAGACTAGGAATAATTTTTTCTAGGGATTTTCTGTAGTAACAGCGCTGCTTTTATTTCAGGTAGGTTATGGTGCAGGTAGAAAGTTGACAAAAGTATTCAAATTCAAATAATAGATGTTACTTGCCTTTAGGCACTATGAAATTACTTTCCTTCTCCTTCACCTGTTAAAGACAGCATTAACTCTGCAAAACTTAAATTTTGCAATAATTAGTTATTTTTATAACTTTTGCTTCTTTTTTTTTTTTTTTTATTTTTCCCTTAATCTAATGCACTGCACATGTCTCTAGAAATACTCGATTCCTGTGTCTTGCTGTATTTAAGAACTACTTCTTCCTGTAGAGTGTTTGAAAAATAAGCACAGGTGTTTCTTGCCAGATACTTCCTTGCACAGCCAGTTTGATGCTGCTGTTTTTGATTTTGTTTAGAGAGAAGTTTGACTTAATTTTTGAGTATTTCACTACTTTATTTAACTATATATCATAATATTTTATCTCATTTCCAGTTTTTTTTCACTTCCTTTGGCTGATGGAGATTTTTTCCCCAAACTCAGAATAAGCTACCAGCTATCTTGCAGCTGCTTGTTTGTACTGTCTTTGTCAAGATCATGTGGAAACACAATCAATACTTTTTTTTTTTGCTATGATTTATTGTGAAGAGGAAAGCAAATTAATATCTTCATGCACTAGTTGTACATAATTTCATTTGCAAAGCACCTTTTCAAATTTCCCTATGACTAAACAATTCAAATTGTTTTCTTTTGTCTTTCTTTATGGGGTTTTTTTTTTGGTCTTTACCTACTTGAAAGCTTCGCATATTCAGGGTAATGTCAGCATCAATGAACCCGTGGCTGTCACACTATTAAAAATAAATTTACCAACGAACCCCTTCATTCTTGAAACCCATTCTTTCAGTATTTGTTAGAATATTGAAAAAACACAACTATTTTTCAGTCAGAAGTGAATGCCAGAGTCTGATGCAGGAATAAATGTCCATAGATGCCTTCTTCTGAACTCACTATCCTTAAACAGTGAGGGAATGTTCATCTTTTCAGACATGTATAATTTGTATTTTGCCTTCTATTTTAAATATCTGAAGACTTATTAACTTTTTCTAGAGGGTGTGATTTCTAATGGTATAGAGCAATGAGGGTTTATTTACATTCTAATGTTCATTATTCATTTTCTGAATAAAGTTACAGAAGAGACCACATGTCACTGCTATACTTTCCTTACCTAATCATTTTAAAGTCCTGTCCCTTGAATCAATCCACTTTCTAAAAAGGCTACAGGTTGCTTACTTTCCTATGCTTTTGCAAATGATTTTTGTCCCCAGGGAAAAAATGTGCTATCACACTTATCTGGGTATTTTCAATTAAAAAAATCTAGATATCTCTACAGTGAACCCACAATAAAATATTCTGCATTTTCTATCCAATTTTGTAGATTTGATCTTTGCTTTAGTACCCGTGTTTGGTGCCTTGGGATGCTTTCATTCTTGCTTCTAATTAATTTGGTCAGTTTTCACTGGTACCTTGCTAGCTTTAAATTCCTTCAGTTCTTTAATTACAGTTCTTCATTTGAGACTAGTCCTGGGGTGGTTTATTTCTGCATGGGTATGAAAATAATATGTTCGGTTTTGCACCCTGGAGTGCTTTTGACTGCAACTAACATCACTTATTCTCAGCCTTTAAGAGCCCAATTGCATTCACATATTAAGGACACACACATCCAATTTCACTGCTGGCAATTGAGGAGACAAAACAGTATCTGTAGTTCAAGGATACAGAAAGAAGGACATCTTAAAAAAATGTCCCAGGGATCTTGTTATGCAAAATAGTCCATAGGTGGTGTCTGTAGAAGCTCCATTCTGATCTGACTTTCATCATTACAGACACATATAAAGCACTGTCTAATCTACATCAGACAGTAAGAAAGATTATCTAGAAGTTTAGTGAAAAATCTGAGCTGTTTTGAACGCACTTGGAAGAGTCTTTCATCAGAGTGTGTGTGTGTGTGTGTGTATGTGATTAAATCTGTACTGCAAAGCCTGAGTAAAAGCAGCAATATTGCTACCCTTCCCTTTAACCCCCTGGGAAGGAGCACTTGGTGTGGAAGGAGAAAGATCAAAACACTCAGCAGAGGCTTTATAAGACTGGGGCAGGGACCTGAAAAGGAAAGATAAAAGTTGAAACTGAAAGGTGATGAAAGCATTGAGTATTAAACTGCAGTCAAAGACCTTTTAAAGAACATGTAACTCCCCTTGCAAAATTTCCTCCCCTTCCCTCTGGCATAGGAAGATATAGAGAAAGATACTATTGAACAGATGAGAGAAGTGGTTTCAGCAGCCTTTTCTCCTGAATCCTGTTATCCCAGATTGGAGGAGAGGCAAACAGAAGTGATTTTGTTTCCTTTCTTCTCCTTACACACATTCAGAATTTGTGCTTTTTTGTAGATTATATGTAACTTGAAAATGAACATATGTATATAACAGAAAAATAACGATGACTTCACAACTGTATGGCAATACATGTAGGTAAGCAGCCATTCTTTGGATTGTTCTCAGTATAACATTTATTAATTGATCACTCAAAAATACCATCTTCCACAATTCCTAAGCCCTATTATTCTAAAAAAATCTTCCAAAAATGACAGTGTGATCCTATTCTTCATAATAATCATTTCAATACGTTAACTGATCTGTCAGTACTGACAATTCACTTCAGACCACTCCTTCCTGTTGGACTCTCTAGCAGTGAAGACACACAGAACTCATGAAAGCATCACATGAAATTCATGAAAGAGGGATTCCAGATCAGCAAGCATCCCTTCACAGCCAGTATTCCCAGAAGGAAAAGGATAAATTCCCACTGGTGGGTTTTGTGGGCTTTTTCTGGTGGGTGGAGTTGTTGTTGTTGTTGTGGTTTTCTGGAGGTTTTTTTGTGTTCATTTTTAGTACATTAAGCATGGACAGTGATGTACACTTGTGAACAATACCCAAAGGTGATGTGGTAAAACTGAAAATAGTATGAATTACTTTCTACGTTGGTAAGAGGTTTCTTTTGACACAAAGAGAAATGCATATTATCAGTGAATGACAAGATTACTTGTTCAGTTCTGTTATGGTCAAGCTGCAAACATCAATTAAGCAATTCCCCCTTTTATGAAAGAGTCAGTAAGTTTTGCTTAAATGCCTCTATGTTGCCAAGACCAGTATTATTGATATAGAGATATGAATAACCCTTCCTTGAGTACTTTAGCCATCTATTCTTCTGTATTTATTGTGTTTATATGTTCTGTCTTTTCTTAAGGTGCCAGGGGATAATTTATTTTGTATAAAGAAAACACAGTCAAGGGGGTACGGAGAAGCAGTGGGTCCATCTAAAACTCAAAGAACAACTGTCCAAATATTGAGATTAGAACCTTCACTGCTGAAAGGACATACTGCTTTTAATGACTTAATTACAAGAACAGTCATAAGCCCCGGCTTACGAATAGAAGAATGATTTTTAGTAAGCAGTTGTTCTATCTATGCCCTATTTTAATAACTGATTTGGTTTTGTATCTCATTATATTAGATGATTTTGTATAGTTGATTTTAAAACTATGAATGTAACTGCTGTACAGTTTATTAGTGTCAAGTTTATAGTTAACAGCTTGGATGAGACAAGTGTCTACCTAATCAGAGAGGCTAAATACTTGGCAGCTGTGTGAAAGACTGAGCTTTGACCTGTTAATTAAAAGGGAATGACAAAAGTGAAAGAAGATATTTGCATTAAGAGTTATCTTTGATGTTAGGGAAGGAAATAGGACAAATAAAGGCAGAAGCTTACTGTCCTTTTTGGAAGACATGATCAGCTAACTGTGTTTAAGATTCTATCACCACTAATAAGAGTAATTGATTTATTGCTGTTGATTTTGGGGGGATTTGGTGGAATTTTGGTGGGTCAGATTTGGGGTGTTTTTTGTTGTAGGGTTTCATTCTGTTTTGCTTTTTAATGGCATAGGAGATAAGTTTTTTAGACAGCATTGGACATGATGTTTTTCTTGATGACAAAGAATAGGTAATATCAGACAGCTTTTACCATGACACCACTTTTAAAGCATTTAAGACTGTGTTTTGGGCAAGAATCCTTTTGTAGGATAAAATGTTTGTATCATCCCTGTTCTGTTTCACATTCTAATTCACATTCTTGTAGTCTGTCCTGGGAAAGATTATTTTGTGAAATATGCTGCATCACTAAATTAACATCTGGTCTTAAATAGTTTGCTTGGGGCTGAAATAGCTCTTGTGGTCTATAAAAGATGTCAAATACATATTTAAAAAGAAGACTATTCTGGCTATGATAAAAACCTGTAAAACTTTTATCTTTCCATCAAAAAGTTCACATGAATTGTCTTGAACTTACTGACTGTATGAGACTTACATCTTCAGTTACATAAAGACAAAAAGAGAAGTCATGCATGCTACTACATCAGAATATTTTCATAATTGCTAAGCTCTCACAGAGATGGGAAGGCAAGCACAGTAAGGACAATGTTGAGCTACTCCCTTAATATGGAAGCTGTTTCTCCAGCTCTAGCCCTGGAGTTTCTGGTTGGTTTTCTTGTGCTCTTCATAAAGGACATTTCCTTTTTCAAGCTTCCTCTGTTCATGTCAGCCATCCTGATTGTCCCTGCAAGAACCACTTTAAACTGACTGTGCCCTCCAAAGTAGTTTCTCAGAGGTAATTGAAAACTTGATAGCAGATTGTTTTAACTTATATAGTACATGTAAGTTATTTTATCCTAAGAAACTTGTCTATACATTTTTTTCTGACACTATACAGCATTTATTTTTCTAGGAATCGATGTGATTTTTTATATCTTAAGCATATACTTATGGTCAGTATCAAAACATCATATTTTAAGAGTGTGCCCACTATTTGATTTGGAAAGCTCCTTCAGTAAGATATACTAAAACACTAAAAGCCACTATTAGTATGAGTTTTATTTCTCGTTCATAGTAGGAAAGAAAAAATCTAATAATCTTGATAAGAACACTTTGGAAAGAGCAAATATCTGCCTCAAGAGAGGCAAAAAGCAAAGTTTATGAAACTAAAAAAACTCCATGAACATGCTACAACAATTTTGGTTCTTACCAATAAACAGCAATGAATATACATTTGACTCTGGAAAGTTTTAGAGGAACTCTAGATTACAGAGGAAACTTCGTTAACTGTTCTCCTAGCAGAATTTTGCACTTAGCGAAATATGGAGGAAAAATCTCTTGATAGGTTTGACATTAATTTGATTATGGTCGACTTTTTTTAGACTAGATTGCATAAATGAAATACTTGTGGCAAAAAGAAGAGAAAAATTTAGCATTTTTCAGAAGTTTTATGATCTGAGGTGAAGAACTTTCACATTTCATATGTGGTGAAAAAGAGAAAGCAAAAGACAACACTACAAAATTAATGTTCTGTGTTGAATTTCTATGGTTAAATATATGGCAGAGGGATATAAATTAGGGAGAGGGTAAAATGTTTATTTAACCAGCTGGCTGTTGCACAGAAACTTTATAGTTCTCTTTATAGATGCTCCCTCTTGTCAATGTAGGCTTCATCACCCATTCCAGATATCTGTCTTGAAAGATATGTTAACAATAACCAAAATTATTCTGGCTGACCTTTGCTTATATATTTCACTTTACTGAACAGTCTCACATCCACCTCCTATGTTTCACGTGGAAAAGTGTCCTTTCCAAATGGTTGTTTACCTTGCGTTCTCTGATCCCCTAAGACAGATTTAATTATTTATGAGAGAAATTTTAGTGCTTAAACTGTGTTTTGAGACTTCTTCTTCCTGTGTGAAGCTATTTGATTCTCTGTGAAGCTATATAATTGCAGTAGGTTGAAACATAATTGATGGAAACACCGTTAAACCAATGGCGCTTCTTGTGATTTGCAGATTCAAATGGCGCGCTGGGACAGGAATCTCCCTTCTTTGCTCCTGCTTCCAGGGGCCGGGGGGAAGTTCTGTGCCTGGGCCGGGACCTTCCCCATTTCCCCTCTCCCGGCACAGCAGCATGGGCCCCAGGTCGCTGTGGAGGAGCCATCCCGGAGCTGCAGGCTGCTAAAAACATCCATGGGCTGCCACACAGCTAAAACCACCCAGCACGGCTTCTGGGGACCGGCGGGCCTTCCCCCTCTGCTCCACACCACTGGCGCTGCCCAGCAGCAGCTGGCAATGCCTCTGTGCAGCCAGCACAGCTGGTACCAAACCAAAGAAGGCACCATGCAGCCAGCAGCATACAAGAGAGAGAGGCGTTCTCCAATGTAAAGCCTGAACATGATCAATTCCTTAACATGGAGACTCCAAGGTCAGAGAGAAAGGGGAAGGAAGTCACGTGGGACAGAGCCAAGATGGCAAGAGGGAAAACAGGGCGGAGGAGCTTTTAGCACGTAGCTTAAAAATGCTTTCTGCAGGCCATGGTAAAAACTGTAATATCACAAAGCGCTTGTCTCTTTAATCCATTTGAAGTACATGGGGGGATGGAGAATCTATGCACGGCCTATGAAGCTATGAGAAATGCTTATGCCAGGCTATATAGAAGCGGTGAAAGGCTTTTAGGGGTTTTGAAAAAGAGAGCCTTTGTTTTCAGGCCAAAATAACTCATCCTTAAAAGATCGTTTAAAAAGATTAAAACCCTATGTTATGGCCCGTGACTACAGTATGAATAGGCTGTGCGATTTTCATGGGAGAGATGCTTTTCCACCTCAGCAGATTGTTTCCAGGCAGACTGTTGCTGGTGACAGTTTGCAAACCACATTAAAGCAGAGGAAACTCTTTTTCTTTAAATATTGGGGGGCCTTTTAAGAACTGCAACACTGACCAAATCCCATGTTTTGTTTTTCTCTTATGTCTGTTTGGTGAGAAGGAGGGGATACTGGAAGAGAGGGGAGTTCGCTTTAACTTCTTATTAGTTCTTTTTACTTGTAATTCTGTGAGTAATAAACTTTCTTTAATACAACAACTGTTTAAGTCTGAACCTGTTTTTCCTTTCAGTTTCCCTCAATAATCTTTATTTCTCCTTATGCAAAATAACAGATTTTGTGGGGCTTGGTGCCTAGCCAGCTTCAAACCACAATAATAATGAAAAAAAAGAGAAACATTTAAATGTTCCCTGTCACATATTATGAAGACCTATGTTTAAGTCTGGGAATGAAATACTAATTCATTCTAGGGTTTATTCAATTCCTATATTTGCAACACTCTCAGTGCTACTCACACAATTAACCATCGCTCCTAATAACAATGACATCCCTTTTCCCTTTAAAGAGTAAAGGAATATATTCATACATTAATTGTCTTCGGTTTTCCCATGCACTCAAATACCATAGTCCATAACTTCTAGTCTATGTTCTCACCTGCAATTCAGTTCTGAAAAGAACTTAAGCTGAATATACATCCCAAAATCACAGGAAACAATTTTTTATTATCATGGTTTGTTTGGCTATTTAAGTGTAATGATGTTTCTTCTTTCTCAGTGGACAGCTGCAACATTTTACAGAAGAAAAATTTCTCATTAAAAATAGCAGAAATTAGTCAAAGTATTTTATCAAGAATAATTTTGATTGTGAAAATTTTTGATGCAGGTTTCAGAAAAACGTCCAGACAGAACCCCAAGTAGTCACCACAATATAAGTAAACTAAGAACTGTTAAGTTCCTGAATCTAGGAACTCTTTTTATAGCTAATTCTAGAAAATTTTCCCTTTTCTTTGCAAAATAAATCAGCTTGGTTTAAGGCTCTTTTTACTGTAGAAAATATGATCAAACCATAGTGGAATGAAATAGAAATAAAAATTCTCTCTAGTTTTAGAGATTTGATATATTTTACTTTATTTAATGTTTCTAAGGAAAAGATAGTATTCAAAACTATTCTATCAGATTTTCTGTTTAATGTATACTGAGCACACAGTTGCCCAGTAATCTCTGATTGAAAGTTTATTATATAAGACTGAGAGTTGTTTCTCATTTCTTAGGTCAAAACTGTAGGGCTAAACCCCATAGAAATCACTCTTTCCGAAGAAAACAGATGCATTATGTCAGACTTCGAGAGAAGGATAAATATGCAACCTCATGATGCTATTGTCAGTGCTTCACTTTTCAAAATACAGCACTTTGAACTTACAGTTCATCCTTGTGAGCATGCCTATCACTTTCCAGGTAGTCTAATAACTACAATAGATTCCTTCTGTTGTCAGATACATAATATTGTCTTCTCAAAGAAAATTCAGCACATCTTAAGTGGCAAGAAATTCTTCTTCTTCTCCTTCTTCTTCTTCTTTTCCTTTTTTTTTTCTTCTCTTGGAAAAGATAAATTCAAATCCAGATGCAAATCACATGTTATCAAATTAGTATACTGGACTTTTTCATACTATTGGTCTTTTTTTTCCCATGTGTATTATATGTAAGTTATTTTGGACATGCTTCTGCATAAAATTAAACCATTAATTCCTTAAATTCTAATGATTCTAATAATGTTTTTTACTTGGTGACATATATACAACCATAGAGCCTATCTATTGCTCTTTGAAATGACATTTTGTTGTTCTCTATAAACAAGGATTTATGATAGAATTTGATGCCCATCATTCTCGTTTCATCAGCTTAGAACCAATAATGAAAGATTTCTTATTATTGTTTGAAGAAACATCATGAAAGACTCGAATAATATGACATATTTAAAAAAGAATGCAGTGAAATATTTTAGTCATCAGCTTATTACTTCTTCTGTCAGACTGAGAATTTCTGTGTATTTCCTAAACTGCGTAACAGGCATTTTCAGAGATATTGCTTCCAGTTGCCAATATTTGCTGTACAGAAATACCTCAGACACAGCTATTTCAAACTGTGCTTTCTTGGACAGTGTTAGACAGAGAGATGGCAGATGGGCAAGCATCTGCTTATTTTAGATTTTAAGTTAAACAAGCAAATCAGAACCATTTTTGAAATATATTGGTTTAAGCCTAAAGTTTTGGCCAGTAAAAAGCCCTAAAATTTAATGAAGATACTCCTCATTGCCACAACTTTCTTCTGCAAAGTTCTGAATTTTTTCTTCCCCTCATCCTGCCCATTGTTTTAGTGTCTATGACATTTTAAGTATATTTTAAGTCTACTAAGACCCATTGCACTAAGTAGGCCATAATATTTTTTCAAGACATTCTTGCAAACATTTAATAATTCTCAGAAAATATCTTTTATGTTTTACATTTTACTTTGCTTGAAGCCTTTGTCTGCTAGGAGGAAGCAGTTCCTCAAATTTAATATCTCTTTATGTGGTTTTTGTGCTTATTTGAGTTCATTTTTTGGTATGATTTTTATGGGAGTTATTTCACTAAAACTTATGTAAAAGATCTGAATATTTTACCTGGACAACTTAACATTTTTATTAAATAATTAAAGTCTTTACTGTATTTCCTCTCAGGAAGCGAGTTGATGTTAAATTTAGAAGCACATGATTTAATTGCACCATGAGGTGTGAAATGCTTCTCTAAATCTGTATTGCTCAACTGAGGGCTAACTAATTATTTCAATGTACATTTGTGACATTTTTTTTTTTTTAAGTTACACTGAGCAATGCATTTTTCTTGGAAACTTGCCTTGGGAAGCATATAATGATTGTATGTGAGCTTTTCACCTACTGGTGAAAGGAGAAAATGGATTTTTCCTATATGCAAGCTAGTTCTATACCTGTTCTTGGCTGAATATGTGAAACACAACATATTGGATAAAACACCTGTACAACTACACATGCACCTGCATTTTGTGTATGCATGAGAAAGTTCAATTTTTAGAATCTATAAAGGTCAAGACATGGCCAGCTACATGACTCCATGACTTAAGGTCTTCCTTTGACCAACTGTATTCTTAATTGTTTTTTTAGTTTTGGCATGAACTTGGTTGTAGGTCTGGACACAGTCTGCTTCTTTTTTCTTGAAACAGGATATAAACATTTCCACCAGACATTTTCTGTGTACTAGTGCAGAACATTTCACTAAAAAATTACTTTAATAATATTATCTGACCTGAACTCCTACATAAATAACTTTGTAGCATTTCTAGAAATATTCAAAATGCTTTTATCAAGTAAAATTCAAGTGTTAGTACTAAGTAACTCAGATGGTTAGCTCTAAAATGACTTGGTGAGGCTACAAAACCTAGACTAAGAATGTATGCAAGGGTGCTGGTTTTGACTGGAATAATTTTCTTCAGAATGGCTGGTGTGAGGCTGTGTTTTAGATTTGTGCTGAATTTAGGCTTGATAATACAGAGATGTTTTTGTTATTGCTGAGCAGGGATTCCACAGAGAGAAGCCTTTTCTGCTTTTTGTACTGCCACGCGGGGAAGGAGCTGGGGGTGTATCAGAAGTTGGGATGGGACACAGCTGGGACAGGTGACCCAAAGTGACCAAAGGGATATGTCCATATGACATCATGCTCAGTATATAAAGTGGGGGGAAGAATGAGGGAGGGTAGATATTTGGAGTGATTGAGTTTGTCTTCCCGAGTAGACCTTGCAGATGATGGGGTCCTGCTCTTCTGGAGGTGACTGAGCATCTGTCCATCCATGGGAAGCAGTGAATTAATTCCTTGTTTTCTTTTGTTTGCAGGCACAGCTTTTGCTTTCCCTATGAAGCTATCTCAACCCATGAGTTTTCCATCTTTTACCCTTTGATTTTCTCCCACTTAACGCTTGCTGGGGAGTGAGCAAGCAGCTGCATTGGGCTTGGTTGCTGGCTGTGTTTAAACCATGACAGCAACATATTTTAGAAAGAGAAACTTTGATTATTCGATTGAAAGGGCTTTACATTGAAAATATTCAAACTGAATAGATCACTCTTAGCAACAACTGAGTATAGAAAAGGGGCAGAAAAAATAGGACAGTATAAACAGATGATAATGCAGTATAAACTGCTTGCAAACACTTTTGAAAAACCCACTCTGGATCTGTTCTATTGATGGTCACAGACCAGGCATCTGTAGAAGGAAAGAAATAAATTGTCAAATGATAAACAATACTATAAGAACAAAATACTGATAATTCTTGCCAGAAATTTTTTCTTTGCTAGGATTAATTTTGCATATTAAATTCACCACAGAGAGAGACAAATCCTAGTAGATTTAATTCAGCAGGAAGAAACTTCTCTCAATAGATGAGGCAAAGTAATGCAAAGGAATTGTATATCAAAGTATGGGCTTGTACCACACATATATACAAAAGAGGAAACAAAACCCCAAACCACTCCTCCCTCAAACAGGTAACTTGAAGATTAGGGTCTTTGAGAAGAAACCAGGTTTTCTGTGCCAAATTCCTTTCTTCTGAATGATTTTTTCACTGTGCCTTTTCTTCCCATGTAAAGACATCAATGTGAAATAAATAATTGTTTAATGTCTTGCATATTTATTAATTAGATAGATACTGCACACCTACACTTCCTTCTAATTTGATCACATAAGCTGTAAGCTTTGTCTTCAAACAAAGCTACTTTAAAACATTTCCAGTCCAGACATTTTCTCATTTAGATAAATTTATTTGTCAGTTAATATGTGTTAAGTATCTAGTCATCTTCCAGTTATCCATAGATAGTTTTACTTGAACTCTTTCAAAATCTGATTTAAAATGCAGTTTATCTTCCATTTATGACTGAATTAATAGCATTCAAAAATAATAAAAAAAGAAAATATACTACATTTTCCCCATATCTTAGCTCTTACAGTTGCTTCCTAATTAAGGGCACTGGGTATGAATTATGTATCTAATAATTTAACAAGATTACTTTCCAGCTTATAGTGAGATATTGTTTTTATTTATGAGAACAGTCAAGAAAATCTTATATAACACATAATGGACGATATTAAGTGCAAGAAATACCCAAAGAGAAAGAAGGTATTGGATATAGAAAACACTATAAAAGGTTGTCTTTTGGAAATTTTATTTACTCTAGTATTTACCAGTGGACTGTAAGACATTCATACATTTCTTTCCTCAATATGGAACACTTTATCACTTTCTCTTACCAATGAAATAGCTGACTCACACTGGTTTAAGATAAGAGGAAAATAATTCTGAGGAAAGAAAAGTCTTCAGAAAAAGATTCAGGAAATTTGACATCTTCTCATCTCTGCAACATTCTGTTAGTTTTCAATTTAGTTTTTCTGCACTAATGTCTCTGATAAAATTGATGATTTATTTGAAGAGAGAAAGTAATTCCGCAGTGATATTTGCAAATAATTGCATTTATTGGTGATAATAGGTTGATAAAAGAGCTACTGTATTCATAGGACAGATTGAAAATGTTGATTCTTGAACAGTGATCTCCAGAATCAGGAAATCTACCTTTTTTGGAACAGGGCTGTACATATCCACAATATCACTGATATATCATCAAACAAAGTGATCCTGAAGAACTTACATTAATCCCTCACTTAACTCTGAGTGAATAAGGCTACCAAATATCTGGATATCTGCCTGGACATGTGCCCTTTTCTGTCCAGACCTTGTCTTGGGATTTATGATATAGTACACATTTACAGACCTGTGTATAGATATATATTCAAAGTTTATACTTTCCAGATGCACTAGCCATATTACCCACACTTTGGCACAGACTGGATTCAAAGTCTGTGGTCTCGTATGCTTATTTCTGTCCTTCTGTCCTGTCAATCTAAGAGGAAAAGACAAAAGGTCTGTCCATCAGGTGGTACTGGAAGTCATCAATAATTACTCATCATCTTACATTAAAAGAATTCACACTTGAACCATGAAACAGGTGAGAAAATCAACAGAAGCGGCTTATTTTCCAAGTCTTTTTGAGTGCTTAAGCCCTTCTCATCCTGTCCAGAATCTGAAAGTTCCGGATTTCACATCTTGGTTAAAAGACAGAAGAGAGAGACATTATTCAGATTAAAATAAAAGGTTGAAGTCTTAGCGAATGTAGAGTGGCAGATGTTTTTATAATGCTTGTCACTCTGGCTACTATTTGCACATCAGGAAGGAGAGTGTTCTTTCTGGTGGCTTTCATAAAAATGGGTGGGGAATCCGGCAAATTATCAGCATTCCTTCATAAGCAAATAAATATTTTCACATTGAGCTAAACAGAAGAGAGGATATGAAGGCAATTACTTATCAGCAGGTGACCACTAAAACATTTAGGTCCTTCTTTGCCATATAATACACTGTAATGTCCTGCAGAGCAGAAAAAATCATCCAGACTTTCAGTGAAAGGCTTAGAAACCTTCAGCTGAAGCAAGCTGCACAGATTTGCTAACTTTTCCAGTTTCAAATTGAAAGGTCAAACAAGTAATGAAACTAATACACAAGGAAAAACTTACTTATTGAATATTAAAATGGGCCTTGTTACTCATTCAATTCCTTTCCAAAATAATCTTTATGCACTATGACTTTTCTTTTTTAACAGATTCTAACCTGTAAGAGTGCTTTTTTTGCCTGTGTCCTCATATGTCAGTTGCTTGGAGATCTCAAGATCCATGTGGGAAATTGGAGTCTGGCTTTACAAAGTCATTTGTAAATTTGAGGTTGTGGACTAGGGAAAAAAAAAGACTGAAAACTCTTGTCACTCACAAGTTGGTCAGGACTTACAACACAAAAGTTCCTGATCATGGGAAAACTGGTGTGAAGAGTTGTCAGGAGTTCTTTAGCCCAACCTGCTGCTCAAAGCGGGATCAGCTGTGGGATAAGACCTTAGCGTTTAGGGTTCAGCTTAGCAGATCTTGAAAAGCTCCCAAGATACAGACCACACAGTTCCTCTGGCCCACTTTATCCATTTTTGTGGAACGTGTTCTGTAGGGAGAAAGTTTCTCTTTATATCCACATGAAACCTTTCTTTGTTCAGTTTATGCCAATTGTCCTTCATCCTCCCCCATTTACTTTTTGTGCTGTGAAGAGTCTGGCTCCATCTCCTCCATTATCTCCTTACAAGCACTCACAGACTGCAGTTATGTGCCTCCAAAGCTGTCCTTGCTTCAGGCTGAATATTTAGTCTCTCTTCACAGGGCAAGATCTCAATTTTCCATCGTCTTTCTGTCATTCTGCTAAACTCTGGTTTACAAAACATGTTTCTTGCTTTGGGGTGGCCCAAACTGAGCACACTTTTGCAGACATGGTCTGACAAGTGCTAAATAGAGGGTGATAATCACTCATGATCTAGTGGCCATGCTCCTGTTCATATAGCACACAGTGCTGTTGGCTGCATTTGCTGCCAGGTTACACATCTGGCTCAGGCACAGTTTGCTGTCTGCTGGGCCTCAAGGCCTTTCCCAAAGAATGGATCTCACCATGTCCATCCCCAGGATGTATTATTGCCAAGGCTCCTCTGTCCCAAGGACAGGAGTTGTTTCTCTCAGCTGAATTTCCTAAGTTTCCTACCAATCCATTTCTCCAACATGCCTAGGTCCCTCTGCATGTTGTCCCCATGCTTGCATGTGGTACCCCATCCTAAAGCTGGTGTCATCTTTAAACCTGATGAGCATACACTCTGAAATCTCCCCCAGGTCACTGGTAAAGACCTTGAACAGCCCATGTCCCTTAATAGATCTCATAAGTACTGCATTTGTTACCAATCTCCAGGTAGAACATGACCTATTAACCATGAACTTTTGAAGTCAACTACCCAGTCAGTTTATTATCTTTCTGGTTATCTATTATCTGGACTGTACTTCTGAAACAAGAATGCTGTGAGAAGCAGTCATAAAAGTCCTGCTAAAATTCACATAAATTGTATCCACTTTTCTCTTCTTTTCCCCAAATCAGGGAGGTCAGCCAAGTAGGTCAGGCATCCTTTATCTCTTATCAATTCATGCTGACTGCTCTAATACAATTTTTTCTCCTTTATGTGTCCAGGGGCATCAAGTACACTCTCAGCAAGTTTATGAATAACACCAAACTGAGTAGCGTGGTGGACATACTTGAGGGTTGGGGTACTAGTCAGACACACCAAGATGGGAACCTCATGTGGTTCAACAAGGCCAAGTGCAAAGTACTGCACCTGGGTTGGTGCAATCCCTCTTTGATATGAGCTGCAAAGGTGCATTCACAGCTCAGGAAACCAACAGTATCCTGGGTGGCATCAAAAGAAGTGTGACCAGTAGGTCGAGGGAAATGACCCTCCACATATACACTGCTCTGGTAGGAATCCACCCAGTGTATTGTACTCATCTCTGGAGTCCCAGTAAAGAAAGGCATTGACCTGTTGGATTGGATCCAAACGAGTGCCACAAAAACTATCAGAGGGCTGGAACATCCATACTGTGGTGAAATATAAGGAAGAAGTCTTCTACAATGAGGGTGTTAAAATATTGAAACAGATTGCCTGGAGAGGTGGTGGTTTACCTGGAAACATTCAAGATCAGGTTGGATGGGGCTCTAGGCAACGTGATCTAGCTCAAGATGTCCTCACTCATAATTACTCAGGAGTAATTGGACAAGATGACCTTTAAAGCTTACTTCCAACCCAGATCTGTGTGGGACTCTATCCCACACTTTTTAAAACATTAATTACTCTTGCAACAAAATATGGCAGAGAGAAATCATATAACAACCTTTTATTTTCCAGAGAAACTGAATTATATGTTCATTTAGCAAGAGCAATTTAATTGATCTAAGCAAGTATCTAAATGTTGGGCTTTTTTTTTTTTTTTTTTCCTAGTAATGCCTCTCTGATTTTCAGAGCTCTCTGTCCCACATGAAGGCACAATTCTGAACACTGAGATTTCAAGAGTCAAATTGTAGTGCAAATCCTTTTCTGAATTCTCCTCTCCTAGAATTTACATGTGACTGAGCTTCAAGTTTCTTCTTATTTTTACTGTGATAGGTAGAGAACAAAGGATAGAGTGACTGGTTGGAACTGAGATGAATCTGCCTGATTAAGATTTTCGTATGGGATGATGAAGAAAGTCTGTGAACTGTAGAGAAAGTAGTGCTGCTCTCTGATCAAAGAAAGCAAGTTTATGTGTGCCTTGAACATTGTGCTTCACTTCAGCACTACTTATATTAGGAACAATACCCTTGATTATTAATCGCTGGCTAGGTGTTTAATTTTCATGGTCAATGAAAGTCTAGTGTTACTGGATATTGTTTATGAAGGGGAACAAATTTGGGCTTTTTTTTAAGCTGCATTTTTCCTCTTTCTGGAAGATTTTTACTTCCTGATCCCAGCAGCCTTGAGGGGTAAAACTAAATTATGACATAAGCTTAATTTGTCTTCACCTGTCATTAAAGAGTTTAAAACCCATATCCAGTGTAGTAGTAGCTTCTTAAGAAATGTTCCTACAGCTTCTAAGATAATGGAATACTTGACTTCAGTTAAAGCCATTAGGGCTGCCACAAAGCAAATAATTGCAGCTTTGCACTATCCATAAACCTAACATGGAAATTAAACAGGCAATAAAAATTTGAAAAATACTAATGTAAATAACCTATATATAAGGTTTAAATAAGAACATTTATATTTTAATTAAAATCAAATCAATAGTACTCATTCATTAGCTACATAAAACCTTCTTTTTAATGTTAGAATTGCATATTGATTTTAATGCAACTTAGATGAAGTCTTTTCAGGATATGGTTTACCATGAACTTGATGGTCTAATGCAAGCACATAAAACATCTGCCTGTAAATACTGTTATGTATTTAGGAAATTCTGGAACATTCTATCTTCCTTGCAAATATCTTATTTTCATTAGAAGAAACATTTCACAATTTTTTTTTTATTTTCTTGGTAAGTGACCTCTTATGAAAAAGCCCTGAAATATTTCATATGCATGCTATCATAGGCATTGGTTTAAGAAGGATTTTCTTAATGATTTATAGTATTGTAATTGAGTGGTTTATTTCTACCAAAACCTCCATTGTTGATCTCTAAATTTTGAAAACCTAATGTTGCATCAGACTATTCTGTTACTACATTGTTCCTTTTCATGTTTTTCAATTTTGTTAGTATAACACTGTTTATCCTCAGTTTTTGTTTGTCCTTTGAGATCAGTATGCTGCCCATAGCAGAGATATGAATATGCATAGGAAAATTCTCTAAAACTGAGAAATTTCTTAGGATGAGTATAGTGAGACACTGTAACAGATAGTCCAGAAAAGCTGTGGACGTCCCGTTGTTGGAAGTGTTCAAACTGAAGTTGAATGGGGTTCTGAGCAACCTGATCTAGTGAAAGATGGCAGAAGGGTTGGACTGGATCTTATTTGAAGGTGTCTTTCAACCCAAACTGTTCTGATTCTATGATCCTATGGTCCATAAGGTCATATGATCCTTAGGTCCATAAGTTCTATCAAACCTCATTGCAAATCCAATCAGGGCAACAGTGTTCACAGTTATATTGAATATTATCCAAGTATTCTCCCTGCTATGTCTTTGCAACCATACCAACCCACATTTATTGACTGCAAGAACATTGCATCACAGCTAAATGTTATCTGAAAATCTTTTGTCTTGTGCTGCACCCAATAGATGAACTTCCACAAAATTTGCCTGGCTATCCCTCCTTCTATAGAGTTGCTTTTCAAAAGCCAGTGGAAGAGGAAATATTTCATTACTTTAACATATTGCTACTTTACACTAAGTTTGGAGCGAGCTGAATACCTTTACATTTCCTTTTATTACCTAACCCCTACTAATTAAATTTAAAGTTGTTTATGTTCTTGTAAATTAGACCAAATTAGAAATCCATCAGACTTGGCAGGAACAAAAAAAAAAAAAAAAAAAAGAGGGTAAATTTTCAAGTAATTGTGAGTGCATCCAGGAAAATCAGCTTAGATCTGCTTTGGACATGATTTAAAAAAAAAAAAACTTTGAAGTTAGGGAAATGTAGAAATGCCATCATTTGCAGTTTATATACATCGTGGTGTCTGAGTTTAATCCGATTTCTTGTAATGAATTCAATTTCCAAGATGTCTTGAAGTTAAACTTATAAGAAAATGGAGGAAGGAAGGAATTCTAAGAGAAAACTCTTGAAGTTACTTTGCAACCAATTCACTTGAAGACTGAATGCTTAAAAAAAAGACAACATAAAACTGGTAATGATAGGGAAGGTATTAAACAAAACCATTGTAGTAAAGGCCTGTCTTGAGGACTCTGAAACCCAAAAAAGTATTTATAGTGAGTGGGAATTCTGGAAGACGGGTGGTTAATGGATAGTTGCTATAAATGAAATACAACAATTGTACTAGTAATGCCTGTATTCAAGAGACATAAAAAAAATATTCTCAGAAAACAAAAAAGCCCCAACCAACAAAAAACCAGATTAACAAAAAGTGCTGCAGAGAATTTGTACCTTCTTTCATTTTCAAGTTTCTATTATTTCAGTAGAATAATTGGCTAAAACCTAAATTAATGAATTCCATATTTTTTCTCTTATAATTTAGAAATAAGCTCAAAGAAACCACATAAGACATAAATTTCACATTTCTTTGCATTAGGAAATGTTTCCTCTTTCTGACAAAGATGAAGAGAGTTATAGCAAATATTCCAAAGGAAGTTCTGGAAAAGGCTAGCTTTTTCCTTTGCTTGAAATGACTTCAGATGTGCAAAATTCAGTTTTGTACTTCTGAAATAAAACAATCTGAGAGGCCAAAGGCCTTAGCAAAGTGGGAAGAGATTTGCTTGACACTTTATGAATTACACTGCAGACACAGAAAAATATAGAGCCTCTTTTATAAACTCTGGCTAATCAGGACAAAGGGGCCTCACTTCTACAACACATAGATTCTGTGATAAGAAACATGATGTATAAATTATATTGCATATATGTTTGTTTTGGGTTTTTTTTACTGTTTTTTTTCCCCCTCTAGGTTTTGGGCATTTTGAGGTTTTTTTGGAGGATGTTTACTGACAAAAAACTCTCATGCTAAAGTAACATTTTGAAACTCTTTGAAAATATTAAGAACAGAATAATTGATGTCATGTATATGAGGAAAATTATGCACCATATATTAAAGTATTCATTCCTTTAAATTAAACAAGGAAGATTATATATTTTCACTAATAAACATGGCAAGAAAAATTCCTCGTAACAAATGTTAGTTTTCTAGTTTCCCTTTTCCGGTATAATATCAGAACCTATATAGAACAAAATAGGCTGGAGTAATCTTAAAAAATGGGATTTAAGTGTATGTCCTGCGAAATTAAATCAAGAAAACCAAGATTCTTGTCAGACTATAAATTATTTTATTGTTCTGCAAAAATGATGCTAAGGACACAACTGGAAAAATTGCTTAGACCACAGATAATTCTGCAGAATTATTTGAAAAAAGTTATATCAATGCAAAATAGATCATCAAACAGAGAGGAAGACTAGAACAAAATGCACAGTAAATAAGGATGGGCCATCAAATTTGCATGTTTAAACACAATATGAAATCCTGTAAGTAAACTTTTAGGAGAAAGAAGAAATACCTTCATCTTGCCCAAGTTGAGACAGCTATAAATTTCTCATTGCAGGAATTAAAAGGATACATGCAATGAAATCCAGATGCCTGTCTTCTCCTTTTGCTATCTTTCCCTAAGATTTAAGCTGTTTGAGACCTCATAAGACATAAAGGGGAGTGTGATAACACCCAGATTAACCCCTCAGTTCCTGCATGGTATAAGAAATTGTATTCTAATGAGAACTCTATCTGAACTGGCATTGCCTTTTCAGCTGCTGTGGGCTGGAGGCCCAGCATCAGACACAAGTTGGGCTACAGCACATTTTAAAGAGCAACAGGGAGGGCTCACTCGCTCTTCAGCTGAAATATTTATGATGGGGAAAAAATGGGGAAAAATTTATTTTGATTATGTATGTCTAAATCATGATGTTTACATTTCCCACACCTGAAGGTGAGGTTATAACTTAAGATTTTATCAACCTTTTAATTAATTTAGTAAAAGAGGAGTAAGGAGTAGCTGGTTTTGGTGAATTAGCAGCTTTGGTGATTGAGATAGAAAGACGTGTGGATGATTTACTACTGAGGTAGGAGGTGACTGGATTTTTAATAAGGTATTAAACTTTGCAATGTGAAAAATTGGTAACGTAGGCTAGGTTAATAAAGTTGCTTTGACACCTACTTTTGATAAGGTGCTTTATAAGGATAAGTCATTTTGACTTTAAAATGTCACATGTATTTGTAAGACTATGTTAGCCTTAAATCCATTCTCATGCTATGATCTAAATACAAATGGGGTTGTGCTGAATCAGTAAAGCATTGTTCTTTACATTTGTTTTTCAACAAATATTTTAACTGACATATTAATGCCCAACATATGTCATGTTTTTCATGCAGGAAACACAAACATGACAGCACTTATTTGTTCTACTGTTCATCATGACATTGAATTTCAGGAGCAAATATAGTTGACATATTTTTCTTTCGGTTTATGTACTTTTTATTTAAGCTTTTGTAGAGATGAGCTAAAAATTAGTAAAAACCAACTTTGATCACTGAGATTTTAAATGGAACCTAATTTTTCAGATATGGCTTTATAATAAGTTTTCACTGACAACAAATTACTCTAACAAAGTTAACATATTTTCATATATAGGTTTTTAGTTCCATAAGTTTCCACACTCCCTTTTTCCTTAGAAATGTACATTAGTCAGGCAGAAACAACGTACAGAATGGGTTACTTAACTGAAAAACAACAAAAATTACTGACAAAGTAGTTAACAACAAAATTTAGGCAGAATTCAAATTATTGATGTGTGTACTGAACTTGATTTTTCCACCTTCGCTATCAGATTTTGTGTTTCTTCATTATAATTAGCCACTAAACTTGATATGTTCCTCTATTCAAATCCATTTTTAGCTGATTAAAGAATTCTATAACTTGATCTGTGACCCAGGGGAAAACTAACTTTAATTTTGGAGAATAAAGGACTTAGAATTATAAATCTGAAACTAGGGTGTATGAAGAACATATAAACCAAAAAAATGAGTCATCAGATTTGTTTTTTCCTTAAAGAAGGGACTAAAGACTACAAAAGCAGGACTATTGCTACTAAAACACATTAAAGGAAATACACTAACGAATGGCTCTTGTTTTCTCCTAGTTCTGTTGGTTTTTTATAGTTAATTTCTTCTTCTAATAATTGCCTTCAGGAAGCTGAACTAACTGATGAGTTCTACAAGTTGTACATTGCTCTTAACCTCTAAGTGCTATACATCTGAACATCACCTTTCCTTTATAGATGTATTTTCAGAAATGTATTAATCTTCATCTTTTATAGTCCTGATGTCTTTCCTTTTCTGTTGAAAAGGAATTTGATGTATTCCATCATGGCAGATATATTAACATATTATTATATATGGTATATAATTATATATTACCATAATAAATATACTTTAAAAACACATTCTTGAGTTGCTATTGCAATCCTATATTGAAAGTTTAAAGTGGTAACTGATCTAAAATGTTTTCATGACACTAGTGTTACTTTCAGAAATTTTATAAATTTAATGTTTAGGCACTATATGAGAAAACTAACAATGTTTTTTTATCTCTAACCCGGTTGAGATGAAAACTTTAGTTCTCTTCCCTGTGCTAGTAAAACATAAATACTGCATGATAAATTTTTGTGCAATTGCTGATCTTGCTTCATTGTGGAGATAATGCTGGTCTTCTCTCAAACAAACAGTTGAATGCCTTGGGATTCCTTTTTATAACCAGTGATAAAAATTCTCAGTTTTAAAATCCGTACTAAAGAATCCTAATATAAAAATACAGAGTATCTGTAAACCCAGGCAAAATTCTGTTATAGCTTTCTGTGTTTACCAATGCTGTGTAAAGTATTCTTCATATTCTGCTTTGTCTGTAGAAGGACAGACACAAGTCTCACTGGACAAATATAGACAGTTGCTTAGAAAATGTTCTGGAAACTGAACCTGAATTATGAAACAGGTGGTAAGGAAAGTGAACAGTTTGCTAAGTTAATTTCTGGATAAACAGGGAATGGGGGCTGGACTTTCTATTGACATATAAAGACTTTTTTGTTTTTCTTTTTCTGGTTTCATACTTGTAAACTGGAGAGGGGGTAATATTTTCTTATGGAAATTCTTATAAAATAACACCAAGCAGAACTACTGTGATCTCACTGATCTGCAAAACACACACTATGAGATTCTTCTAAATGTCTGCATAAGCTTCAGTAATTTCAGACAAGCAAATATTCAAAAATATCCAGTCTTGATTTTAAAAATGTCAGCTTGGCATAATCCTTTATAAATTCCAAAGTAAATTCTAGTAAGTGTGTCATAAGTATCCTAACCTTTATAATTCCCTTATATTTTTTGCTTTGACATTGTGTTCTTTAAACCTGTGTTTGCCTACATAAAATATGCGAAGTAATTCTAGTGTGCTCCTTTGTTATCTATATCGAAAGTGTTGTAAGATTAAATCTTCATTATTAATTTTTATGTAACAAAACTTGCTAAGAAAAATAAAGAAACTGCAGTGATTCTGTGAAATATATGTGCTGAAATGATTATAACCAGGCCCACTAATTGGTTTCATGTTATAATAATCATTAAATTCACTTGACGTGTGGTAAATCTTGTAGTACAATGATGGTGTCTGAAAAGCATTGTCTGTGAAGATGGAAGCCTGTGTACTATTGATTTTACTTTTTTCATTATTGAATTTGTTGGGTTTTCTCTTAGTCTTCTCAAATTAAATTAATCTAACAAGTGTAGACTTGGTCAAATAGCATTAATTGCATCCTCCTTCAGCTCTCAGCTAAGGATCTGCATAATACTTCCATAAACTAACAGTTCACAAATACTACTTACCCCATCCAAAAGGACAGAACTGTGTTATGATTTATCTTCTATTTTCTAGGGGGTTTGTCCCCTCCCCATTCATACTTCTTCAGGATTCTGCAGTGTTATAAAATTGCCATTAATGGTTCATGAAAATGGCTCACAGTTCACAATGTAGGATACCTTGGAAAACTTGGCTAAGGGCTTATGTTCTTTATCTTCTTCCAATGACAGTATCAAAAGATAAGGCAACTTCTTAGTTGGAGAGAAGTAAGTAGAGTCAAGAAAATGTGTAGAACTCAGAAAGACTGTGCAAAAAATGTGCCCCTGAAAACAGAACATCACTGGGTCGATGCAGAAAAGCAATTTTTTCACCAGATAGAGGACTAATGTCATCAGAGGAAGAAACAGCATCTTCATAAATCCCAATTAAATATCAAAACATGATTTTGATTTATTATTAAGGAGGTAAATAACTTATTCCTGAAACAATTCACTGTATGTCAGTACACTAATAAAACTTCATTTTTCAAGTAATGATTTATACTTTACTATTGTTAATAGCTGCTATACTAATTATTAAAATATTTATAACCAGAACAGTGTTGCAATTCATTATATTATGGCACAAATGGCCTGTTAGTGAAGACTTTACTTTTTCAGTTGATCAATTCCAATCTGTTAAAATAACACTTTTTTTATACAAAATGTTTAAGTCAAGGCAGATGTTGCTAGAATTTTGTCAATGAGTCATGCTCTCACATACCCCCAGGTCCTTAGCAAAAGCACAGGCAATATGGTAGAGTGCAAGGCAATCTGCAATGAGTTAAGATATTGGCTCAATTCCTACCTCTCAGAAAGTTTCTTCTGCTTGACTGAAAATGAATACTATTAGATTCAAGCCTCAGCATCTTCTTCCAGGCAGCATGGACAGCTGGTACTTGCAGTGATTAAGAATCATCTGACCTGTGGTCATGACAAGCTGGAAAAATGTCTCTAGTTGTGCTGCTCAGCTTCATTATCAGCGAATGCCTTGAAATGATACTTTATTTATTAACAAAGACAACTCCCTTCAACAGTGCTATCGATCATCCTAATTTATCCAACATACCTAATACTACACTGCTATTCACTGTAAGTAACTAAAGATAAATTACTTCCGTTGCAAAGCAAAACTGTACTTTGTCATTTCCTTACTCCCTAGGCGTGGGTTAAGTGGAGAGAAAAAATGTCTTCAGGAAACAGATTAGGGATATAATCAGAGCAGGAAGAAGCAAAAGCAAAAAGAGTCATCTAATTCTTTTTTAACTTTAAAAGGCTATCTTTATTAAATAAAACACATAGTATGAGTGTAGTGACTGACACTACTATAAGTTCCAAAGCATGTGTAATGTAGAATTTTAAACATTAACCCTGCCATTGAGTTCTTTTGATAAGGGAAGAAACTTATATCTCCAACAGCAGTATTGATGACTAAAATATATAAAAAGTATGTTTTGTAGGAACCCAATAGAACACAAAACCTATCTTGGCACATTCTCAGTGTGCTTTGATTTAACTCTTTTAACAGTATGAAATTATTATTAACTATGATATAGTACTTGAGTTGCTTTGCCATTTTAACAGAAGTAAAATCTCAGTTGAAGCTGGTCACATGATGACTACATTAAGTGTATCTAATGACAGTGTCAAAGATGTGTGACTTTGCATTAAAAATGTGTTCAGTTGCTTAGAGCTTCTTCAATCATCATCTGTATTTAAGTGATTAGATATTTGTCTTACAGAAATCTTTCTATCATATCTAGTATCTGCTCTTTCTGGGTAGACTTCAGCCATATGTGAAAAAAAAAAGCTGAGAAAAGATGTCTTTTGTCAATATTATAAAGTTCCTAAAGCTTTCACTGGATAGTGCTAACACGTACGTCCTTTGGGGCATGAAACTATCTTTTGTGACAGATTTGGTTTGCTGACATCTATGGAAACATCTGACCATATGGTGCCAGGTTCCACCTTTTGAACAATTCCCCTCTGCACACTTGAGCAGCAGTTTCTTAGTCTCTTATATTCCCTTAAGACCCTGTCCGCACCTCATCTGCTCCTGTTTCTGACCTGAGCTGGATCCAGCTACCAGAAGAAATAATGCTTTGCTATTTGATAGTAAAAACTATTGAGAGTAAGCTACCAGACCAAGTTTAAGGAGTACAGGAGATGGACATATTTGTTCTTAATTATTATGGGCCACAAACAATGAAATAAAAAACCTTTGACTGGAAATTTTGATAATGAAATGGGGTCTGATAAGCATAGCACAAAGAATTTGACAGAATTTTTGGAATTATCTGGGGAAAAACCCAACAAAATGTAGATTAGGGAGTGTGTTTGGGCCTGCAAAACACAGCAAGAAATATTTACTGACTTGGCCAGATGTAAGGGGAATGTGGAGCTGGAAGTTTTGAAGAAACTGGAAATCTTTTGTCAAGGAAGGAGAAAGCATACCCAACAGTGTTTTTTTAATCTCTTTTTGCTCTTGGTCCTGATTTCCTCTTGGTCATACTGCATGAATGCATACTAATCACTTGTTTCTCAAGTGAATTCACTAGTTTCTTCCCAGACACAGGGGAATATCTTTGTTCTAGGATCTACTCTCACTGCATGTCAGAATCATCATGTGACAAGCTTAGTCATCCAACATAGTCCATCTTGTTCTGCACCCTAACAGATCTCCATGTATGCCCAGGTCATGCCTGTGAACATGAAAGGAGCACCTGGAGCCATGCTAATAAAAGGAACTCTGTCAGGCTGCTGTATTACTATTTCAGGTCCTCTACACTGAAAATCTGCAAATATGTTTTAAAATAAAGACCACAATGGCAGCACATAAGACAAAGACTGTGCCTGAGCAGCTAATTGCTATGTACATGAAAAGTTCTAGTCAACTCAAACTGTTTTAAGCCTGAATCAGTCTGGAATGACTGAAATGAACTTTGTTCTGCTGTACAGTTCTCAGCTATACGGTATCATATCATCAGCAGCAGCTGGTGGAGAAAGCAAGGACAACACCCTGATTTTGGCAAAGAGAGAGAGCAGATGGTATAGAACCTAAAGAGGATCTCTTCCAGAATATCAGGTTTTGTTCTTCTGTTACTAACAGTTATTAATTCTGAACTGCTTTACTTTCCTTACTTATATCTGTGTATTATATTGTGATATATTTAAAACCCCACTCGACACAGTCCTTAGCAACCAACTAGCTGACCCTATTTAAACAAGGGAGTTGGACTTGATGATGTTAAGAGGTCCTTTATGGACTCAACATTTCTGTGATTCTGTGGTTTCTCAATCCATCTTTGCACCCTACTCTGCATGAAGTAAGATAACAAGCCTTTTCCATCTCAAAGAAGTGTTGGATTTGAGATTTCTGCAACAATTTATCTTCTTACAAATGTAGTTTTTTTACAATCAAAATACTGCTTTGCTTGTTCAGAAATTTGTAAACAAAATAAGGAAAGGGAGAGATGGAAGAGATACAGAAAATCTTACATATAGACATTTAAATGGTGCTATGTGGAAATAGACTGTCGTTCTAAATGCCATCAAATCTAGTGGTTATGGGAAGGTCATGTTGGTCAAACTTCTTACAGGTCACCAATCTGTCCTTCCTCAGAGTGAGGATTGGATGTGTCAAAAGTCTGGGCAGTAATAGGAAAATGTAATCAGATTAAAAAAAAAAAAAAAAGATAAAATTCTATATAATGTTACATGGTATAAAAATATATGTCACAATGGGAACTCCAAATTATTAATTATTAGGTGCATCTGACCTTCTCTTCTTTCATGTATAAAGGAAAAATTTGTTTTCCATGTATACTGTAAAAAGCAAGTGATTTGTTCATGCCATGGTGTAATATCAGTGATAAATACTGCAGAAGCCCACAAAAAAATTAGTTTTGCCTTCAAGGCAGAGTTTGAATAATATTCAGCAAAGAAGATATATGACCACACACTGAGTAACGAAGATAAAAATGTTGTGCAGGAACAATATAGAGTATGAAAGGCACCCTGAATGTGACAAGGATGCTCGGAAAATTGTATGAAAGTAAGACATGATTAGACATTGTTTGTGTACAGAAGGGCTAAATTAGGACAAAATAAATACTATTTGTGGTAACTTCTGGCTTTTGAGCATTTGGTTTTGCATTGTAGAATTCTTAGCATAAATTTCTGAATGTTATATTTCTAGAGTTTAAGAATTGCACAATTTTGACCACTAGCTGCTGTTAGTACCCAACATTTAAATTGCAATGTATCTGACAATATACATTTATTCCTTGGGCTGCTCACACATACTGCTGATTGCCTTCAGGCTAAGGCTTGTAATGAGGCAACCCCAGCAGAGAGGTACTACCTCACACACATCCTGGGTTTGAGGATATAGATGAGCATAATCGTTGCACACATGTATGCTGACCCACTGATCCCTTTTTGAGAACAGTTGAGCTCTAAAAGAAATTAAAATTGAAACTCTGCAGGTACAGGTTTGGGTTCATAGCAATCTTTATCTACTTGTAAAATGGCATTAGTTAGAGAGTCCCCATTACTTCATTCATAGCCACACTGTGCTAAAATCACTGTAAAAACTAATACTTATTTAAACTCTGGCAGCAGAGTGGCTTTTTCAATTGCTTAAAACCCTCACATTATACTGAAGAGAAACAGATCTAAGCAGTGTGCCAGAATGAAGAAAGGCAGTTCAAATGGCAAAAAAAAGTGAATCTGCAGTTACAGTCAATTATTTCAGCACGCTGTCTCAGTGGCAATTAAGACACAACTCTAATGAGCTTGGTGTCAAAACTGGCATTGGTATCCTGGTCCTCATAGACATTCTTTAATCTTTATAATATAACCCTTTCCCATTAGTATTTCATAACTGCTTTTTAGGTTTTCACTTGGCAATTGCAATGCTCATTTTTGTTTAACAATTTCTCTATTGAATCATACTCATCACAAGGCTATCCATGAGAACATGAAAGAAGTTGTATGGGGTCAGAAAAAGGTCCACACAGCAGATCTTCTGTCTCCATCAGAAACACGTGGCTAGGAAATAGAAAAGCAACCACACAGCAGTTCACCTTTGGAGACTCTTGTACCTATTACCAGTTCTGAGCTTCCACAGAAGGTTTCAGGATGGGAGAAAAGGGGACGAAAGGGTGTTGTGGGTGGGTATAAGAGTCCACGGTATAATTCACCTCACCTGGTGAATCTGACCTTGGAGATGACTCTGTTTTAGGAAGGAGTTTGGACCAGAGACCTCCTGAGTTCACTTCAAGCCTGAACAGTCTTATAGGCCTGAGAACCTGCAGCAAGACATTTCATGAGTCTGTAATACTCAGTGAATACATAAAGTTCTTTTATTTTGAGCCTGACACCTCCTAGCTTTACTTATTGCATTAAGGGAGAGAGTGAATTGTAATTTGCCATTCAATTTCTGTATGTCTCATTTATTTTATAGATATCTATCATTATCTGTTCAGTCATTTCTTTTTCAGGCTGAAGAATCTACTCTGTTTAATCATTCTTCATGTGAAACCTTTCTATGGGTGCAATTGTCCGTTTCCAATTTTACAACATGCTTTTTTGAGATGGGATGGGTCTGGAACAAATCTGCTGGGAGTATTCAAAATGTAATGCACTTTTAATTTATTAAGTAGAAGCGTGATGTTTCCTGTATTGTTCCCTTATTTTGATTACCTCTAATAATTTTGAATATTCTATTTCCTTTTTTGACAAATATGCACATCTGAATGTTATATGCATGTTATATGCATGTTATTTCACCTTTTAGTCAGCCAGTAACCTTCTAGTCAGCCAGTAATGTGATGGTCTTCTGCAGTACTTAACAGCTAGTGCTTGTCTTTACTACCCTAAGAAATTTGGTATCAAACAGAAACATCATCATTTCACTCCCTTTCTCTCATCCTGATGATTTTTCAATATATCTAGTTCATTGCATTATGATCCCCATGAGTCTCTGCTAATCATTTCAACACTATCTGCATCTGGCCATTCTCCATCCTCTGTATTCCCTCTTCATAATGTTTTAATCTGTGTGAACCCTTTTTCTTATCCCAAAGCAATTTCTTTTCTTTAAAAAACACTTAAAGAGAGAATTTATCATGCACTTTTATTAACTATATCAATGGAATCCTATATGTGTATGGCTTTTTATCCTATATACTATGGTTTTTTAACTGGAGAGGGAAAAACAAACAAACAGAAAAAAGCATGTAACAAACCCCAAAGACACAAAATTGTAGTGCTTTTTTTTTTTTTAAGGTAGGATTTGTTCATGTGTTATGGCTGGCTAGAAATAGTTGAAGAGTACAACTGATGGTTGCAAATGTCAAGATTTTATTTCTCCTGATTCAAAATTTGCTAAAGCTCATACTAAATGTGTCTCCTGCATTATGAATATGGGATTACCTTCTGACATTTAGGATTATTTAGAAATATTAAAACACTGTCCATGCTTTATTGTTCATTGTTTTATGCATTGTTAATACAGGGAAATAAAAATTATTTTTCATGGTCAAAACTTCAATGATTGTGTCTATACAGGGAATAAACCAAAATTTGAAGTTTTCTAGTTTGATGATGCAACCATGTGTTTGGTTAACCCAGGCTTAGGTGAAATAGGTAACATTTTTTACATTAAAATTGGAAGTGTCTGTAATATCAACTTAAAGAACACTATTATTATCTAATGAATTCTATGAACCTTTAAGAGATTCTTTTATTTTGTATAATTTCCAAGCTGTCTTGTGCCTCATCAGGGCACTTAAAGCACTTGAGCTGTCTCATTGAGTTCTCCTATTTCACCCTTCATATACTGTGTTTTCTCTCAGAATATACCACATTATTGGCATTTTTGTTGGGGTATGCATAGTATTAGATGAAATACTTAAAATTTTCTAATAAGTGTTCTGTTTAAAAATATTTTCTACTGAATAATTATTTTTTCACTAACAAGCTAGAATCCATTTACACTGAAACATTAGATATTAGCAGTAAATTTATTGTGAGTTCTGATTATCTATAAAAGAACTACAATATAAAGTTAATGTTTATAAAATTGAGAAAGGTCTGATTAATACAAGGAGATCAAAGCACTCACAAGAAAGGAAATGACAAATCCTCTCTAAGCACATATACTGGGTTTGCATAGCAAGGTGGTGGCAGCAGGAGGTGCAGGGCAGCCTCTGTGAGCAGAGGTCAGAGCAGCTTCGTACTGTGTGCAGCCACTTCCAGCCATCCAACCCACCCACTGCAGGGCACAGCTGACCTCCCCAGACACGGATGGGGTGCCTCTGGCTCCCAAAAAATAGGATGTATGGACTACAAAAAAATGATGCTGATGAGTAAGTCTGAGTTCATTATTATACAACAAGTTATTCACCTGGTGGCAATAAAAAAAAAAAAAAAATGCTGAATAATAAAAATGGCAGCTAGGACTATCATTATGATGGCAATGAAGCACTTGTGTGCTCAAGGGCTGTATCAAATATGATTACATTTCAAAGTAGTCAGTTTGCCCCTCTTTACTCTCAGCCACTTTCTATTTCTCATTTATTTCCAAATTTGAAAACACATCTCAGGAGTTCTTACGACAAACGTAATTAACACCAGTTCACAAAAGCTTCTGATTGCACTTAGTCAAACCTGCTATTGCAAACAGAATTCAGCCAGAGGGTTAAAGGTAGCACATACTGCATATGTCATTATTTGCTAAATGTTGATAACACACAAGCTTGGTAAAAGACACCAGTCACAGCGGATAAACTATAATAGATGGATACTGCAAGATGTTCTGTAAATAGTCTTGGAAGAAATAAGCACTCTCCGGCTATGATGAGCTGTGTATATTTCACCACCCTTACTCTGCCATACTTGGACTTATAAACCTGTAGTGATTTGTGACTTCTATATCAAGTCTAAAGAGCTAATGGCTCTCAATGATGGCAGGATATTGTCAGAAAAAACCTTAGGATCAGTATGGTTACTCCTCTGCCAGCATGCAAGAGCAGAAGCATTATATTTAAAGAGGAATGCAACTATACACAGAAGAGTATGTCAACGTCAGCGTTAGAGGTAAGTAACTAACTCTAGTATCTACCTGTAGAAAGTTATTGTGATATCAGATTAAGCAAAATATGGATACCATGCATGGGTTGAACACAGCCACAACACAGCCAAGCAGGAATGAAGCATACATCCTGGCCCACACTAACAGTGGCTGATACAGTTCTGCCTGTCACTGTCAATAGAGGACTGGGATTCAGGCAAACCTGGAACTGATTGGCTGTTTCTTTCCAGCAGGAAAGGAGCAGATAAACCACTGATATTTAAATAAAAACAATCTATCCATTGGGGAGCTAAACCGATAAAATTGTATATTGCTGCTTATCAGCTAAATGTAAAGCTAAATGTAAATCTAATCCTAGGTATATAAGTGTTACAGGAACTTAGTACTGGGCCCTTTTAGTTGTTGGAAACACATGGTTTCTCTTCACAGAGTCAGTAATCTTTGTTTTTCCCATCAGTTTTGTACATTGTGTGTCTATATCAACATCTATATCTATACTTATATCTATCTAGGAACAGTGTATGCATACACATTTTCAGGAAATCATACTGTAAGTGACCACAATAAAATGATGACATTTAACTTCATCAAGAACAGGATAAAAATCTACTTTATGGGCTCGGTCTAACATTTACTCTGTATGAACTACACGCTTACATTTAATAATTCATTTATTCATGAACAACCAGTAGATAAGCCCCTTATTCTGTGTTTCAATTAAAATAAATAAGTGACCATATAATGTGTGTTCTATAAAACTGAAGAAAAATTATTATTCTTCCAAAAGAAACTTTGAAGGGCAATGGAAATTGCAAACTTGTACTATAGTGTTTAGAGGATGTACTCGTACAAGGCCTTGAAACTGCATACTTTCAGAAATGGAATTAATAGAACATTTCATTGTTCCAATTTATTAGTGGGCTGACACTGCAAAATGGTATCTCCTCTATTATTTGTGTTCAACTTGGCCAGAATCCCATCGTGCAATTACATGGGGAGAGAAAGCACTCCCTTCTCATTCCCTTCTGATGTTCTGCCTCCTCCAAGTATCAGTTTCGAATGTGTGTGGTTAAAGCAGTCTAGACAGGTATGCAAGTTGATTGACTGGGTGAATCTAAATTAGAAAGAGAAGATATAAAAATAATAGGTAGAGTCAGAGAAATGGACAGAATGTTATAGTGTATAGAAGTGACTGTATATAAAAATGCTATATGTCTGTAAAGTCCTTTCTGATAATGACTACAACGAGCTGCAGCAACCAATCTCATAAAAATGCTTTCTGCCTGCATCTCTTCCAGAAGTGCTCTCCCTCTTTTAGACTTTGAGAGATGATATGCAAAGATAGAAACAGCAGTAGAAACTGAGGTCAGGATGCAAAACTTGAAGCCATGGTTTTGATTGGTTTCTAGCTCCAGCATACTTTTATAACCAAATAAATAAATAAATGAAAATTGAAAATTTCACTTACTGTGGAATTTATTCTTTTCATAAAGATCTATAAAAGGCGATTATTGTAACTGGTTTATTAGGTTGGAAATATCAACTTAATAAGCATTATTTATCAATGTTTGCCTTCTACTAAGGTAGAAAGTATCCAATGGAGTGTTTTAGGATATTTTGAATACATAGACTGCAGAGACCTACAGAAAGTTTTGTGCTGCATGACACACGTCACACTTTTTTTCCTCTAAGTCCCACAAAAACGAACCTATTGTCCTCCCATACAAAAAAAAAAAGAAAGGGCTGCAAAGCAAAAGATGTGTGAAAATTCCTATTCTAAGTGTTCTGCCACAACAGAAGTCTGTGGGCATGCCAAAGTAACTGGCCACAGTAGAATGGGTTGTATTCGACGTCTGACTTGTAGACAAGTTACAATATTTGGGGCAGTGCTGTCACAGCTGGCAACAGTCAAAGAATGAGGCATGATGAGAGAGGCAATCATGAATGCTCAGGGTGGAGATCCCAGTCAGCTACATCTTTGAATGATCTGGTACCCCAGCACAAAATTCCAGTGGAAGGGAGAGGAGAGGAGAGGAGAGGAGCGGAGCAGAG
>VXAC01005541.1:2682204-2700883 GCA_013399225.1 Rhipidura dahli | reverse complement strand
AAATAACCAAATATGAAGCATAAGGGGAGGAGAGAGCAGGAGCCAATGGCCAGCAGTTTTCACACAGCTTTTTGGGTGCTTGCTGTACCTTCGATCCCTTGGGCTGTGGAGGCATCAAACCAATGGACCTTTTGGTCTGCTTGGTCCGTCTAACCATGGCTCTGGCCATGGCTCACTGTAACAATGTTGTCATAAATGGTACAATTCCTCTGTGCTGATTTGGGCTCAACTCCAATATTGAAAAATCCAACTGCCTCTGCAGTTGCCATTTACCCTACTCTGTTAATTATCTAACTATCAGTTGCCATTTACCCTACTCTGTTAATTTCAGGACTATGCACCATATGGAAAGCAAAGGTTTTAGAAGGTGGAAGGAGTTAGTAAATTTCAACTCAGCCTGGGGATTTAATTAATTCACAGAAGATGCATAATGGCAAATTTAGGACAGAAAGAGTCAACACATTGCCCAAACAAAGAAAATATCTGCACAGCTCTAAATAATTTTTACTAGGAAAAAGAAAAGCAAAAGAAAATAAAGCAGAATAGGTGGGAAAAAATTTAATGTACTCACTATTTTAAGAATCATGGTTTAATATATTTTAAAATTGAAATACAAATAGTCTCTAAAACTAAAACCTTTTCATTAAAGGTTCAGTTTAAAGTAGACTTTTCACACAACAATATCTCTGTTGGCAAGATAGTTTGTTTGTATAATATGGATAATTGCCTATGCTGGATTATTATATCAGTCCCGTGTGACTCAGATATCATCAGCGTTTGCACAGGTGCTTTGATTTGTCTGCTGACTAAAGACAGGACCAAAAGCCTTCTCCAGTAAAGCTGTTTCTGTAATCATGTGATTGCCTTTCTATTAATTAACTATTTGAACTTAGCACAAGTGACTTGGGAAGCTCCTGTATTCATTTAGTAGAGAAAATAAAAAGAAAATGATATTTTTAAAACAGTTCATAAGCATTTTAGAATGAATTTTTATTAAATTAACCCTCTTTCTTTTTAAACCTTCATGAGATACAAGTTTTCCTTCAACAATTTTTCACAATCATCTAGTTTGTAAGAGACTGTTAACAGAGGTATCTCTTAGAAGTGTTCTGCAAACAGATGTATATGATAGGAAAATATTTCATTTTAAAACAATATATTTCCTGTTTGTTACTCTTCCTTTCTAATCTAGCACCAACAAATCCTTCAACTTTTATATGCCTTTGGGAATTAACTGTGGCTCTTAGAGATTTTGTCATTGGACTTTGGGGAAAAATGACTTACAAGATTAGCAGGACTGGAAAACTGAACATCTGTTGGAAAAATAAACAGCTGCCTGTGTGAATTTCATGATGAGTAATCTGTTACTAAACATTTTCCTCACAAGTAAGTTTCATTACAATTAATATGATCTATTTAGTGTTTTTTTACTGACTTAAGAATTTTAACTAGAATTAAAAAAACCCAAACCACAAGTCCCACCCCACCCCTCAAAAAACAGCACACCATCCCCTCAAATAAGTAAAAAACCCTAGGGAAGTAATTTTCACTATCTGAGTTCTGTATTGCAATCTTTCATTGTAAAAATCAAATGTATCTTTTTTTCACTGCCCATTTAGCATTATTGATAGTCTGCTTATTTTCAAAACTTTCATTCATTCTTCATCCCATTAATCCTGACAGCAAATAGGTTTTCTTATTTTATGTATGCTTTTCAAACTTCCAGTGCAAGAAAGGATGATCTTCTCCTTCAGGCTAACAAAATAATGAATGACATTTGAGCGAGACAAAGATTTGTCTTTAGGTGAACTCTGGAGCTATATGTCAACCTCTGAATTCCCAGAGGAAGAAAAGTTATTCTTTCATCATCTTTCTGTAGCCTCTGGTGAAGAGGACATCTTACTGTGAACAGGAAGGTGCTACAGAATTATTACCTACTTTTTAAATTAGAACTACTTGAAGTTAAGACCAGCGTGAAAGTGCAAATCTTCATGAAACTTTCAGCAGTTTGTTACAGCTACTTACTCCAAAATTTCAGGAAGATGTGGTGGCCTGTTCCTTGTTTCCTCTATATATAAAAAGGAAGGAAAGAATGGCCAATGACATTTGTCTATATGAAAGAAAAATCTGTCCACCCACATTTCATGCCAGAAAGGGATAGCTTGGACAGCAGATTGAACTTAAAATGTTACTTTCGAGAAAGATGAAAACTTTTACCAGGAGATGTTTTGCTGTCAGCACCAGGCTTGATTGCCAGCCAACACAAGAACATCTGGTGTTATTTCTCACATTGAAGGAAATCATATATAGTCTCCAGTCACCAGCCCAGACTAGGTCTCCCTTAGAGTCTGTGTTTTACTTGCTGGCTGCAGAAGGATGGTTTGCACATGGTAGGGAACTTCAAATGCCGCAATGGTTCCTCTTTGATCAGACAACAGACCCATGTCCATTAAAATGAAATTAGCAATTAAAAATGTGTGCTAGTTGGACTGGTTTTAGTTTCCATTAACATGGTAAAAAGCCAAAGATTGCATAAAGGAAATTATCTATATGCTCTTGACAGCAAATTTGTTGGGATTTTTATCCTAGACAACAGACTGCAACTGATTTATTTTTCAGTGGTGCTAGTTGTGAACAAGCTTATCTATGCAGGCAGTCCCCTGCTGTGCAATGGCTTCAGTATTTATAACATTTATTTCACCTTTTATTGAGGGTGCTCTTATAATCTATTATCCAAATCATTTGGTATTAATATCACAATAACTTTGCATTTTAACTGTAAGAGAACATGGATTCCCATATTTTTATACTGTTACTTCAAACAAACAAACAAAAAGCCCAAACCCCCAAAAATCCCCTAAGAAACATCAACAACAAAAGCACCAAGGTGTTGCTTGCAGAGCATTCAAGCATAACAACCCTTGATTTGATTTAGTGATTGAGTCTTACTGGGATAAAAGGAGACATATGTTAACAAAAACATTTCATGAGTAGCTATATTGATTGAATACCTTAATGGTGCCACTGCTTGCATTACTCTTTCTTTTATGCATTCTTTTTAGTACCTCTGCCTCTTCTAGTGTATTACCAGTTTTAATTTCATTCCTCTTCTCAGTTTCTTTTCAAGCTTTCTTTAAATTCACTGATTCCTTTCTCACAGTAGTGTGTGTAAAAACACTCTACTTTGTTACATTAATGTGAAAATTCTGTCATTTTCTCAGACATAGTGACAAAATATTGATTCTGTGTTTCATATTAAGGATACAGTGGAATAGGTGGGACATTGAATAGTTCTGTTGAGATTTTGCTCAGTTAACAGATCAGCACGATCACCTAAATATACTAAAATTTACCATAAATACTTAAGGAAAACAACAAAATAGGGGAGCACAAAATAGAGAACAGCTGATTGTAAATTATGCTGTTTCTGTGCAGAGATAGATGCTTCCATTTTGAAGAGAAGGAACTGGCTGGGTCACCTCTAAATGCCCATACATATAGATTTTGAATATTTTGAAAAACTTTTTTGTAATATTCTGGTGTGAAACGAAGATGGTTCTGCAACATGGACAGACAGGTGGGAAACAGAAAAGGTCAAACAAGCAAGAAGGTATAGTTTGGAAATAAGTCTAAAATATGTAAAATATTTTGGAGATTAGACTTCATAATTCATTCACTGTTTCCCTAAAGACTGAGCCTTTATTTAGACTCACAATTTTTCAAGATGATTGACTGCTTTAGGAATATTGAGACAACTGTTGCCAGCTTTCCCTTTGTTGAAAGTGTAGTAGATCAAATGGCTGTGAAAAGGACTTCAAGGGAATTTTCAGACACTGTCATTAAAAATTGCAGTATTTGTAATACTTAACTGACTACCTGTCTGAAGGGTGGAAGAATTCACTTCTTGATCAACAGTATACAATTTCTAAAGTATCTATTTTGTTTTATGTTTAATTCTGTGGATTTTCTTGGCTTGCTTATTCTTTATGGATTCTTTTGGTAAAAATGAGCTGAACCTGGGCACATTTTTTTTTAAGAATAAAGTCTTTGTTTCTAGAATCTCACCAAAACCTAATTGGATACTTTTAGTAAATTTTGTGAATGAATTGTTTAAATGTTTGTCTCTAAATTGCATACAAAATGTTACATTTTGCTCACTCCTTGGCCATCCGTGTTAAGTATTAAAGGAAGAATTCTTACAGTACTCTGACAGAGGAAAATAAAGTATTAAAAGAGTATTTGTTTTTCCATCCTTGTCTTTTATTCAGCGTGCAGTGAATGATAGCTTCTTTTGTGCTCTGCGTAGCACTGCCTAAGCTATTTGTTTATTTCTGACCTCAAGGAGAATTTGTCATTTGCAGCTGTTTTTTCAGGGAAACTTACACTGCATAATTAACAGTTTCACATCCCTTTAATCATCAAAGTGCTACATTATTTGGAACTGTGCTTCAGCTTTGTCCTCTGTTTATTGGCATTTGTTAATCTTGGTGTGAATGTACAAAGCTACATTCTCAAGAAATTATGAACATAACCTGGTGTAGTAATAGAGACCAAAAAAAGAGTCAGCTCCTTGCAACTGTACTAATGATTTAGTTTGTAATGCTGAAAATACTCAAGGAATGTTTCCTAAGGCAAAATCTAGACTTTATTTTCCTGCTGAAGAAAGTGGGTGCCCAATGACTGGGATATAAAAGTACATTCTGTCCAAAATATGAGTGTCAGATGGTATGGCCCTGAGGCTGTCCAGCAACCTGTGTAACTCAGTGGAAGATTAACATCTGTTTCTAGTATCATTGCTTTAGCTGAAGAAAGTCAACCAAAGGGATTTTGAGAGCACCCAGATAGGGAACTTTTTCATTGTTTATGCCTATTGCAAATACTTTTACACCATTTTCACTTGAATAAAGTACATTATAAGGCAGAAGAATCACAGGTATGAAGGTATTTCTACATTACATGAAGATCAGTAATGCCTCATCAAATGTTAACTCTTAAATTGTTACTATGGGTTTGAGAATATACTCAAATATTAAAAGTTATGGTGCATTATTCAATCTTTAGTCTCAAAAAGATTATTTAATCTCTTTCTCTACTGTTCTTGAGTTACTGAGAACTTTTGCCAGTTTAAATATTTTTCTGAAGTAATAATGTGGTCACTTTTTTCCAAATTGCATAGTATGTTTTCAGGCTGAGTTTAAAAAAAATCAATTTCCTTGGTATTAACTGCACATAAATTTACATGTTGTGTGATTAACTACTTTAATATAAAACAAAATCTTATTTTTCATCTGTTGTAATGAGAGAATAAATTACAAGATTGTGAAGAATTAGAAACTCTATTTTTCTTTTATCACATGACAAGTTATAAATCCCTTTAGAAATTATATTTATTGACAGTAAGCAGTAGATATTGCTCTATTTTAAAATGTAGCAAAGCATATTCAGCTAATATGAACATTGCTTTGAAGTGGTTCCTCAACAGTGACAGTAGCAAATATGGAATTCTATTAAAACTTGCATACTTTTAAATTACTGCTAGGAAGAGATGAAATTAAGTTGATTAAAAAAAAAAATAATAAAAACAGATCATAAACCTCAAAAATTTTGGCAGTTTAATGTCTTGTCTGAGAAACTTGTGAATTTTTAAGCTGTGTAAATTTGTCTTCAGATTTTAACATATAGTGAATAAAATATTTGAATTAGGCCTGGTAGCAAGGTAATTATGCAGGTAACTATCAGGAGCCAAAAGAATTCAGTTTTGTGGCCACAGGACAGCAAGCTGAGTCTGACACTGGAGATCAGCATGGTTATTTGTGGAACATATTGTCAGTAAGCAATCAATGCCTGTTTGTTTTGACAGTTTGTTCATATGATGTAGCCTGGGTACAAAACCACATTCGTGTTCTGGGTTTGTCACACTTTGCCTGTGGACAGCCAGTAGAGAAATTCACTGTCTTCACATCCTAGCTAATACTGTCCCCTACTCTTATTATCTATTTTGGAGTTCTCAGAATAGGAAGAACCAGCTCAAACTTTCCTCCTTAGAAAGTCTAGACATGCCTATTCCTTATGGAATATGCTTATACTGCTTGTACTATTTACAGTAGATTGAATAGACATTTTACATGACATCACTATTTTGGTGGAAGCATAACCTCTGCGTAATCTTATTATGAGTCTATGAAATTATAACTTTTCTCCTGAAGGAGTTAAAGTTAGTACATTTCCTGTGTGTCTGAGTTCAGGGACAATGAGGAAATCTTCCTAATAGCTGATTTTTTAATGTAGGTGAATGAAAATAAACACCAACTCCTAATTCTCTTTATCCATCAAAAAAATATCATTGTATTTCCACTATCACTGGGGAATTTTTTATCCCTCTGTATTTTTTGTTTGCTTTCTTTACTGTTCTTCTGATGCTAAGTTGATAGTGATACATAATCGCTGAATTGATAGTGATACATTATAAGTCACTCACAGAAATTAAAAGGAATTTGATTGAGAACTGAAGAAAAAAGAATCCAAATTGAATAGAGACAATAATCACTACATTAAACGTGTGATGACTCAGTTAAACTTTTAGTCCTCACACTTAATAAGAATTTACACACCATAAGTATTTCCATTACTGTAATTTTTAATACTTCTGATATCTCAAAGAATGTTTTTCAATACATCCACAACAGTTCCAGAATTAGTGACAGATGAATGTATAGAATATTTACAATGAAATTAATTCAACTTCATTAGGAGGAAATAGGAAGCTGGATGTGAGGTGTTCTTTAAAAAAGGATGCCATTGTAGTAAAGTAATGCACACCACATTCAGAAAGAAATGTCTTGCTTCACTGCAGAGAGAAGGCAGGAGCAAAATTTTTGATAACATCAATAAAAAAAGAAGAAAAAGTATGTCAAAAAGGAACTCATTATGTGCAAGAAATTAGTTTCCCAATGAAATTCAAATGAATTAATAAAAACAATTTTTCCCCCAAGTTATTTCTCACAGCAAGCCTAATTTGCTTTGGAAATCCTTTTACTCACACTCAAAGTCTAAGATGCATAGATTAAGTTTCTGAACTACTTGAGAGATCTTTGAGAGATTCCAAAAGAGGTTATCAAAGTTTCCATAGCAGCACTTAGTAATCTTACTTTTATTGGAAAGAAAAAATGAAATCATTGATTCTTAACAAGACATACAATTTTTAGTATATTAAGCATGATCATTACATTTTTCAAAACATGAAGGATGACTGGGGATGTTTTATTTCCAGCAAGTCAGTTGCAAAGCAGGGCAGGTGAGATTAATGGAGCATCCTTTGGGACAGAAGCTGAGTGTCACAGTTACAATTGGTTTTTTCCATTTTATGAAAGGAACATGGCTACAGAAAATTGTTTATTTGAGCCCATGTGTAAGTTTTGGTGTCCAGAAAACATATACTAAGACACAGAACCCTTCCTCTGTCCTCCCTGCTTCCACCCAGGCCTGCATCCCCTCCCTCACTGCATTTCCATGTCTCACTTTTGATTTAACCCAGCTCTAGAGAAGAAGCCCTTTCCTCTTTGTCAGGACATTCTTCAGGCCACAGTCTGGTTTGTCTTTGCAGCCCTGACAGCAAAGCTGTAAAATCTAGGCAAAAGGAAAAAAAATTGCATATAAAATCTTTTTGTTAAAATTCTGAAAGTATATTTAGTTCAGAATCCCATTCTCTAATCCTAGTATGAGGTTTCTATATGTCTTCAGTATTTATATATACTCACTAAAGGGTAGTGCAAACTCATTTGAATGCATGAATTCTTTACATATTGTGGAGCATTTATGAATTTGCTTTCTTCCAGTATAAGTTTAGTGCTAAGATATCCACCAAAGACAGTGTATGCTTCTACTTCTTTTTTTCTCAGTACCTCTCATTTCTGCTTGAATGCCATGACTGTTTTTATTCCTGGTTTTATTCTGGAATAAAGTTGGCATCACTAGATTTTTTTTCCCCCCTTTACTGTCATTTTGTCCTGTTAAAGAAAAAAATTCCGACCTAAAGATTTCAGATACTTTAAAATGTATTTTCCATATACAGAGATTTCAGATATATTAAAATGTAGTTCCTGTTCCTTCTTTTGTTCTGCCAGTGTCCAGTCAAACACAGATATCATCTTTCCTTACTTAACCTTCGTTAAAACCGTTTTTTCCTGCATTTCCCTTGTGTTATGATAGTCTGACTGAGAGGTGCTCTGTATGGGGGCAAGTCAGGGACAAGGATCTGGGGACAGACCTCTAGCAGTCGCTGCTCTCTAAGGACAGGAACAGTGCTGTGTCCAAGGGTGGGAGACAGAACTCATCATTTTTCTTTAGTATGGAATTGACAATAACCATAAGAAAAATCACTCTATCCTAGCTGACCCTTTATCTGTTGCATTGTTCTCACATGAGATTTTTTTTTTTCTTTGCTTTCCTTTAGATATTTAGATAACTTCTGCCATAAAGCAGATCTACTGAATTCAAGACCTTTTCCCTAGGGAAAAATGTGACCAAAAGTCTGATTTCTAAATTTAAAATCTCTCCCTTGAAGTGTTTTTTTTTTCACTGACCCTGCTAGAAAGCATATTTTTATTATAAAACACAGAGAGAACAGCAGGAAACAAAAGTAGGGCAATGAGGTGAAATGCAAACATGAGAAATAATTCAAAATTTTCTTTTAATTGCAATTTTTTAGATTTCCAGGTTCATTTCCATGAATGACAAAGCTCTGATTTTTTTTCTATTAGCAAATTTAGGTGTGCTAAATTGTACAATTTAAATTTGATTAATCCTAAATTGTTTACCCTTGCCAAAAAAGCACTTGTTCTACTAGAAAGAAGGAGGTGTATATTTGTATTATTTCTCAAGTAATTTTTTTCCATCTCATCAAGGGCATTGTGTACTTACTGAAGCAATGAAGAGAAGAACAAAGATGAGAGCTAAAATGTTCTTCACCTTCTACATTTAACGCACTCCTTTAAACTCATATATACACCATTTTTGCACAGGCTTTCTTATGGTGAAATATTTATTACATTAATATTTTACTAATAATTCAGATTAATTTTCATAACAATTGAGAAGCAGAACACTGCATGAATTACCCATCTAAAATTCTCTTTTGATGTCTATTTTTCCAATTTTTTTTTTATATTTTAAATTTTGCCCTTTTTTTCTCCTTTTTAAAGGATTATTGTAGCAATATAAGTTTTCTCACAGTATTTCTGAGGCAAATATAATGCTACCTGTGAGTTTATATTAAGGCTGTGTTGCAACAGGCTATTTGAGTTTTCTGGATATCATTTTCCCATAACCATCTCTGAATACACATAAGCAAAATATATTTTTATGCAGTTCCTAAAGTCAAGTTTCCAAGTTTTGTTTTTTGTTATATATGTAACAGTCATGGATTTCTCCTATGGAACAACTGCTATCACTCTGAAAAAAAAAATGAAAAGAAAGTGTAGAACTATTTAAAAAATTAAATTCCATTTATTTCTTCACTAAATCAAATATCTTTCTAAACTGTGCTCTATAACTCACTAAGTTCTGTTCAATCTAAAATAGTTCTCTGTCCACTAAGGACAAGTCAGGGAGAAGTGTGCAGTATGAGTGATAGGAAAATAAAATGCTATTTTAAAGCTATTATATTTTCTTTGCTTTTTCTGGTTCCTTCACTTTATGTAAGTTTGAGCTAATGGCATTGGGAAAATTATGAGTTATCTAGTAGATACGTTTCTGCCAGCTTTAGAAATCTAAAGAAACTCTTTTGAGGGAATCCATAAAGGTTCTAAAATGTAGAATGGTGAAGTATGACAAAAACCAGACCCAGTGAAAGAAGAGTATTTTGAATATTAGGATGATTTCCTGTTTTTGCACAGACATGCCTGTTGCCATGGAGAAAGAGAGTGAATGCTAAAAAATAATAAATAAAAGACTTTTGAATTTAAAGAATAGGTATACTTGATATCAAGAAGCCAAATCTCTTTGGGTTGCAGAAGGCAGAGAGCTGTGGCCAATTAATTAAAGCACAGGGAGGATGTGTATAATCTTCCCACAGCAAAAGCAAATTCACTCAGCACTCTGAAAATGTGGTTTTTAAAGACTTGTGTAAATGTCTGACTTTAAGGATGTGCCATCTCCTTCTCTCCGATGTCACAGGCTTCTGTGAATAGCAGTTTCCAAGCTAAGGATCCCTAATTTTCCACCGTACTTGGCAATCAGAACTTAACTTGGTTTCTTAACATGTTAATGAATTTTTAGGAAAACAAGATCAGGGATTCCATATTACTCCCAGATTAAATGAATTCCTAAAGCAACTGCTGTTTTTCAAATAATAGCTGTCAGGTGTGGCTATTTCTTTTGATAGTGTCTCAACATCTGCAGATGGGCCTCTTTGCCTTCTGTTTAATAAAAAGAAAATAAAATCAAACTTTAATGAATTACTTAGCTGTAATGAGAATTTGTAAACAGAAATTAGAGCTGCAAAGCTGTTGTGGCATAGGTGGCCTCAGAAGAGAAGCTCGTGCTAAGGCTGATATGTGACTACAGGGCAGGAAAACATGTTTTGGGAAGGTGTAGAAAATACTCCAAGGTTTATAGCTTTGGGTTTTGAATGTAGCTACATTGAAATATACTTCAAACCATAAAAATTAGACCATATTTTAGCATTACACAGCTCTGAGCAGCTTGGGACAACTAACAATCTGGTTTTTTTCTTTGTATTTCAGGCAAGCCTCAGCTTCCAAGTATGGAATTGTTAATAACTGGAAAAATCCTTATCTGTGTTTCATGGTACACTTCTAAACAAATGCAAGAATATAAGATATCAAAACTACCAAATAGAAAATATTTATTTCCAAGAGAATGTACATTGTTCACCTCTAGCAGTGAACTGCTAGAAGTCAACACATTTATATTTCAGTATCTTCTATAGGCTACAAATATTTTATTCTCAGATCTTCTTTCCTCTTATCAGTGGACAGTTTTAGAGGTGGAAGAATACAAAACAATAGCCCCTACAAAAATTTTCTGAACCTGTCTTTAGAATGATCTATTTTCTTTAGAGTAGGATAACAAGATCAATTGTGGTGGTTTGATGTGATATAAAGCATTAGTTTAGATTTCCAAATGTGTTTAAAATACTTAGGAGCCAATTTCTTTTGAAATTACTGTGCTATTTTTTAACCTTTTATCAGTTTGGGGGTTTTTTTACACCCTCAAACCAATAATTTTATTTTTTCTTAGATTTGTAAATTTTGGTCTCAGAGCAACAATTATGGCCATATAGTCTGTTTTCCTGCATAATATGGGCCATAAAATTTCATTCAGTTATTTCATATCTTTCCAAGTATTATTTTGATGGTGATTTAAAGCTGCAGGTAGACTTAATAACCTTTTCATGATGTTCTCATGCCTCTTTTAAGACTAAAATCAATTGTACCATTTAGATCTGTAAGCATCAGTTACAAAATGTATACAGACTAGATCAAACATGAAGTATGAAAGCTGCTTTTTTACTTGAATTTCTGTTGATGTTCTAGTTGCTGTCTTTTTTGTTCATGATGCCAATATTGTCATAAAGAGGGGCTGTCTTGTGTTGAGGTTATTTACAGTTTTGTATGAGATATGAAGATTACATTTCTGTAAATAATGGACCTCATTTGTTCAAGTCATAACAGAAATTTCTCCTTTTTTCTTTCTTTTTCTTCCTTTTTTTTTTCTTACCTCTACTGCATAGCATGAAATATATAAAAATATCTGTAAACTATCTGATTACTGCTTAACAGTAAAATTTTCTACATCTCTGCATACGACCTCTATTTTTTGCCCAGAGTTAAGTAATTGCTACTTTATATAAACTTTTATGGATCTTGAAATACAATACAAATCTCTGTAGAATACATAAGAAATAAAAATAAAAATCAGAATCAGAACAAAGCTATAGCAGCTGTGGAAATCTGCTGTAAAAGCGTGGATTGGAATTGTGCTAGGAAAAAAGGAAAGCTAGACAGCCTGAAGAGGATTAGAGTCATATGTTGTGGCAGGTAAAATAAGAAGGGAATAGATAACTGAGAAACCACTAGATAATGGCCACAGTAGATGAAAATCAAGTTTCTGGTTGGAAATAACAGTATCCCAAGAGCACGGTTCAAAAAAGTTGAAATATGAAGACTTCAAAATGCAATTTAGTGAGTTTTATGCAAAATGAAATGAAAATTCCAGCACTGTAGGGTTGGGTTTTGTTTGTTTTTTTTTTTTTCCCCCAGAGGAAAAAGCAAGAGACTCTGTAAAGATACTGAGGACTTAGTATTGTCTTTGATGTTTTATATGAAATGTCTCCCACGGGTAGGTAGAAAATGCTAGAGGTCCTTTCTCCCTGTTTTCCTCTTCTCATAATAAGGAAGAGAAAACATTTTACTTTCTGAAGAAACTGTCTCCTTTGGGTTACATCTGCAGATAATGATCTATCTCACCTGAAAAAAACCTGCACCCAAAGCATACTTGGTATGCTGACAATTTTCCTGGCAGTGCTTATGGATCTGTATTGTACTGCATCTTTTCAAACAAGGAATTATTCTGTAACAGACTAAGTCTTAGCAATTCATATTCTTAGTTTCCTTTTCTCTTTTGCTTGTGCCAACCTGTAGTAACCTGTGATAAAATGCATTTGTTTTAAGAACATAATTTGCTTTTCACTGAATGGAAAAGTGATATCCACAGAAACCAGGGATTAAATCAAGAGAAAGCTAAGAGGCTTGGGAAAGGATGAGAGGAGATTACTTCAAGAAACAATGCATTTTTAATAAGAAAGAAGGTGAGTAAAATGAAGTCCAAGTTATTCACTTCAAGTAGTCAGCAAAAGGCTTAAAAGCATCACATGAGCGCTATGAAAGTTCTCTAAATAAAGTTTGTTGAAGAGCACAGAAAATAATATGCTACTAGAAAGTGGCTATTCTTGTAACAATTATAGAACAGCTAGTGAAAGGTAGGTACATTCACACAGCTGGAGAGAAAGCATGCCTTCACCTTCCAGCATCCTTCTGGCCTCTTCCTCATCTTTCTGCCCAATCATACTTTTTCCAGAGGTGGCCTTTGCCCTCCTGTGTGCGGGGGGCTTAGAAGGGTGCCACGAATCTTTAAGGAAAATATGAACATAGAGAGATTGGGCATGAAAAGACAAGAATTTAGTTGATCTCCTGGTGATTTCACTTTCAATATTTTACTTTCTTATTGATAGAACTTGGGCTACTGTAAAGCTCATCCAAGCTCACCTGAGTGGATATGAGGTCTTTAAGTAGGCAATTTATGGACCTTTGGAAGTCTGAAGAAGAAATTCAACTTTGAGATAGACAGGGCTACCTGGTTAAAAGCTTTTAAAGGATCAGACATCTGCATAGGAATGACTGTGTGATTCTAGTGTGGTTTCTGCTTTTGATGTTTGGTTATTGGTAGAATTTTTTGTGTGTTTTTTTCTTTTTTAAAAGCATGACCATCCACCCTGTCACAAAGCCAATATTTATTACTCAATACTTAGTTATATGGAAAATTATTTTTTTCCATGTGCTGATGGTAGTGTGGCTAAATCATCAAATCAATATTCTGCGGCGAGGAAAAAAAGGATATGCAGGCATTAGCAGTGAGAATTCCCAAACCAGGAATGATTCCCAAGGGATTTGCAGAAGTATTGTTATTTGGCCCATTTAAAACCTGGTGAACGCCATCTCTCAACCATTCTAGAGGGAAAGTGATCTCTATATAGAAAGGACTCATATTGTTCAGTCTTCTAATACTGCAATAAGGGGAAAAGACAACTGAAGTTAATGACAATATTAAGTACTGAAATGCTTTTGTCTCTTTAGAGAACTGAAAAAATATGGAAAAAATGTTTACCTTCAGCAGAGTTTATTGATATTTTTATGTCCCAAATGCCTCTGATTTATTCTTTAATTAAAGATATTGCTTTATGAGAATGGGTAAAAATTGATTTTTAATCTAGCAGTTATATCAGCAGAGGGTTATTTAGGAAGAAATCTGTAAAATTGCATGCCTCAGGTAAAGGGAAACCCACTCCAATTGTCATTTAGTTATTCAATAAAACAAAATTACAATAATAATAATAAAAACTTTTGCAAGAATTTTTTCTCATTTTGTTGCTGCCACTCCTTTTTTTGGGGAAAAGGGTTTCACAAACATCTGTTTAATCTTACCTATTTCTACATTTGTCTATTCCAGCAGTAATTCCTTTAATCTTTTTAAATTAAAGAGAGAGATTTCTATGTTCACAACAATAATTGGGAATTTTGCTTTACATTGGAAGATGTATAGATAGAATATACTGATTTTAATACCTTTATGTAGGTTAAGATTATCAAAACACAATTTTTGCTTGAAAGAAAGTGGAAACTAAAATACCATTTGTTATCTGTATTTCTACAAGCAATTCTTGATAAACTGCTCATTGTTTGAACAAACTCAGTGCCACTTTGACATTTTAAGGTTTGACCAAATACCCATTTTTGAGTAGTGACAATTTATAGAGAAGAGTAGTTCACAAAGAATGTTTCTGACATGATACCTTCTTGATGCTGTTGGCCCTGAAATTTCTCTCCCTACAAAGTTCGTTCTAGAGTTAGTCCACGATTATAATTAGTAATAAACTAACGCTGCCAGTTGACTCCACCAAAGTTAAAACAAAGTGTCTGAAATGTTGAACTTCCTGTATATTGTATAAAAAAACCCTGTTACAATGCAGTTTATTTTGTTTTCTTTTTATTATTTTCTTTTCTTTTTTTTTTTTTTTTCAAAAATGGCTAATTTAAACTCTTTTATACATATTTGTATTGCAGAAAATACTTGGTCTCACCCCAGACTAGCATGGTTTTGTTCCGGAGTATCCCAAATTACTTTCGGAATCAATACAAACTTCATTTCACCCCTCATTTTTCAAGGATCCTGAAAATGTTATAATGAATTTAAACCTCTTGGAAATACTTTTTTGTTGGAATATTTATACCTTCTTTTCTCCGTATTGAGTACAGTAGCATGTAAGCACCTACACCTGCTGCAGAAGGATAAATCTACTATTTATCTAGTTTTCTTTGAGTACAATTGCTACATATCCATTAAAGGAAAGTAAAGATGCCTTAGTAGAATGCTGCAGTCATGATCTTATTCAGTTGTCAGTGATTCAGGAGCTGCTTGTGATGCTGTAGGTCAGAAAATTAAAAAATGGTGACCATATATGACAATTGAATAAAAAATAAATTACAATGTTTTGTCAAAATCTTTATTGCATTAGAATGCAATAAAACAAACTGTGCAACTGATTCTTTTTTTTGTATGTGTGAAAAAATCCTAATTTTGTGATAAAATTCTATCTCAAAATTTGTGGAGTTTATTGTGTGACAATGGGTATCCTTACAAGCATAGAACAAAAATATAATATTGAACTTTCTGTTAATGATAACTCTTTTTTTTTATCAAGGCAGAACATCAATTTATTGTGTCACAAGGGACAAAGAGATAGTAGATCAGTTTATTATATAGAATCTATATAAACAGATATAATTTAGAATTGGTTGCAGTTCTACCCCTCATCTTTAGACTTTCTTCACCACTTAATTCTCAGCTTTCTGAAATCTGACTCTACCTGGTACCTGTATGGGCAGATATGGGAAAATTTGGAGACCAGGTCCACGTTCAAGCTTTGAAACATACCATTGAAAACCAATATATACACTGTTTTTCATTAATTAAGAAGCAATATGTTTATTGATTTATTAATAATCTGAGAGGAGGAATTTTCCCCTTGGGAGCAATGATGCCCCATTATCCCCATAAGGGATTATCCCCATAAGGATACTCACACCAATTAGGGTGTCAGGTTAGGTTTCTAGCCTGGTTTTCTATCTCAACCAAGTTTGTACTTGAGTTCTATTAGTTAACATTTTACTTGACAAATAAATAAACAAATCAACAAGTAAACCACTGTAATATAGTTTATGTTGCTAAGTGGGTGAGAACCTGGCAAGAACGTGTATGGACTGAGGATTACAGATATCAGCATGCTTTTTCCAATAGTGCTCTACTTCTCTTCAATTCTCCAACTACACCAGAGGTTATGTAGCCAGTTAAAATGTCTTTCAGTACCTGCAGATAAGGATAAAGAGTAGTTTACTTTACTGCCCTAGACATTGCAAAAAAAAGCTGTTAAAACCATGTTGATGCTCAGAAAAGGTGAGATAATCTTGTCAGCCAGAAATAGGAGCTGTTACTTACTTCTCATGGGAGGTCTGTGGACAGTGATGTCGTGTTCACTCTCAATTACATTATTTGAGCACTTGAAAAGAGGATACATAACCTCAGCACAAATTGAGCACCGTGTGATAAGCAGCCTTCATTGTTTCTTGTTCCTGCTTGGACATGTTTGCACCATTCAATTTAACCATTTCTAGGCAACAAGCTCTTCATTTAAAGAAGCATCTTAGAATCATCTGTTTGAAATTATGAAACAGATATGCAGAGCTTTGAGTGAGTGGCTACTCTGGATGCAGCACCTCAGAACTCCAAATATTCCCAATAGTTTCTCAAAATATTGAAAAAATGTAGGTTAATCACTGACTAATTAACTGACATCCCTACCAAGCTAAGATCATTTTCACACAATTTAAAAAATAACTAAAATCTGTTCTGATCATTGAAATGGGCCATGTAATAGCAGAGCAATATTATTTTTGCATGTTTTGTGGAAAGTGATGACCACAAAAATTAAATACATAGATTTACATTTTCTTTGTCAAGCTTCTTATCCCACTTATTTCCTGTAATAGTATGGCTGTCCGATCTTCTGAAATTAATATTGCAGGATCTGCAACATGCCACGAGCTCTGTCAGGTAGGACAGACTGAAGAGTTATTCAGCTGAGAGAGAAAAAATTGTATAATACTTCAGTATTATACAGGTATCCCCTGTTTGGAAATACCTACTCTGGTGGTGCTCCCATACATAGCATCCTTTATTTAACAGAAATTTGCTGCTGTTTTCCAGGTAGTATTGTGGACCATCTCATTCAGTAAGCTCACAGTTTCATTAGGTTTACTAGGAGTATTTCAACAAGGACTTCAGTTTGAAAAGAAAGACCTGTATAATGGTAGGTGGTAATGCCTAAGTTAGACAGGTTTAAATTTGCCATGTTGTTATCTCCATTCTTAAAACATGGAGTGAAACATACATTTTATACAGTTTCCATGGCACAACCTGCAGCAGTGTAGTTAACACAGTAGTATAACCAGATGTGGTGATTTCCCGTGCAAATTAAAGCACTGATTTTGGCCTGGCTTTGACAAGAATAACTGAACTCTAAGATGCCAAACCTTAGATATCCATCACCACTATTAATGGTGCCCTGTGTGGTGGGTTGGCCACCACAGTTTCTGGCTCACTGGCCCCTCAGCAGGATGCTGGAGAGAACTAGAAGAGCAAAGCCTGAAAACATTTGTATCTAGATAAAGATAGTTTAATGAGTGAAATAAAGCTGCAGACATAAGCAAAGCAAAACAATGAATTCATTCATTACCTCTCATCACCAGGCAATTTAATCCCTGTACCCACAGACTTTAGACAACTTTGAGCCAAGGTCCAGATGCCATCTTTGAACCATATAATTAAATGTCAAGATACACATGGTTGTTGACAAATTCCTGAAGAATTAATACTTCCATGGAAACATATATAAAGGTTACTTGGGAAGACAAACACCTTAACCACAAATATCTCTCTTTCCCAATTCTTTCTCCAAGTGTTTTTTTGCTCAGCCTGGCATCATATGCTATAGGATGTCAGAATGTGCCTTTGGCCATTCATATAAGCTGTCCTGGCTGTGAGCCCCCCCATTACCTTGTGTAGTCCCAGCTTCCTCACTGTAAGGTAGGGTGGGAAAAAGGGGAAACCTTGATACTAAGCAAGCACTGCTCAGCAGTGGACAAAATAAAGGTGCTTTATCAACACTGGTTTAGTCACAAATCCAGAACACAGCACTATATGAGGTGCTGAACTAACTCCATCCCAGGCAAATCCAATGCATCCAGTTCTTTGGCATTTTTTTGTTAATTTTTTTGTTCAAAGCTTTTTTTTTTTTTTTTCCCAGTAAAAGGATTCTCCACAGAAGGGAACGGAAGAGGAACAGTGTGTTTAGAAAACAGAACAGATTTCTCAGGGACATATAAAGCTAGTTCATGTTCTACCAGATTATGCACTTAGCAAAGGGTCAGGAATGGGTGCTAGAACCTATTGATTAGTAAGAATAGCAACTAGAAGCCAAATGAGGAATCAATGTTTAGCCAAAAGGGTGAAGAAAACCTTCCTTAAATACAATTACTGCAAAATAGGCTAGTGTTTCAATATTTATCTGTCTTTGTTGTGTGCTATATTCTGGAAATATTGTAGATTATACAGTATTTATATATAGATATGAAATTTTTATTATCTATGCAAGTATTTACTGAAATAAAAATTTACTACTTTGTATTACTGTTGTGCACTTTTAATCAGTACAACAGATACAGCATGATATAAGAAGAATTAACATATTCTTGCATAAGAAAAGTAATGTTAGTCAGGAAAACCAAATGAAATGAACTTACTTTTATATTTTCTCTCTCTCTTT
>VXAC01005541.1:2648527-2675602 GCA_013399225.1 Rhipidura dahli | reverse complement strand
AAAAAAAAAGAAAAAAATTCAGAAAAAGCACTAACAGAACTTCAACTTCAGCAAATAAGCCAAAGAATGACAAATGCCTTATGACAAGTAAGATGTTCCTCTTTTTAAGAACACACTAACTATACTTCAGGCATGAAGACTTGGCAGGAAATTCAACATTTGGAAACCCACTGAAGACAGGGCAGTATTTAGTTTCAAAAAAGAATTTAAAACATATTTTATTTGTAAAAATGTTTTAAAGGTTTGCTTCATTCTTTGTGTCATCTGTAGCATACAAAAGAAAAAAAAATGCTTTGTTAATCAGTTCTAGGTTAAGACCTACTAAAGGTACCTCATTTTTAAACACAAGATGAAAACCTTCACAGTGATACCTATTAAACTGCTCTTTTGAATTACTCTTACAGAATGTGGGCTATGATGAATACGGAGAGTAGCAGTCTGCATGCTCTATGCTACAGAAGAATGTACCAGTCAGAGGTGATGTGAGGCAACAAGAAAACACAATATCCTTAAAAGTAAAGCTTTCAAAATTACACCAGGTTTTTTAGTAGCTGAATTCCAGAAGTAGAGAAATATTTTTTCAAGGATGTAGATGGTGGGAAACATGCATGTGTGTACTCACAAGCAGACTGATTTTGAAGACTCATTGTATGAAGAATAATACAATTGACACCTTGATGTGAGTGTAATTGTACAGCAGATTTTAGGCTTCATTTTATAATAGTGATAATACATATGGGACTCATTATGGGACCTGAACAAAAGTGCAATGTAAGAAAAAGTAAGTCAAGCCCATTCTAACGAGCTGCATGTTCCAAATTACTCAGCTTTTCTTGTTATTCATATTATGCTTATAAAAAGTAGGTATTTGCAATAATACAACATTGATATTTAAAGAATGAAGGTTAGATACATGGTGTGGAGGTACTATACATTTATAGCTTCAAAACGATCTATATGTTTTAATGACTGTTTGCTCCAGGTGAATTTTATCTTTACAGAATATTGTAAAGTCTTAAAAGACTTTTTTATCAGAACAGACTTCAGAAGGGGAAAAAAAAAGCTGGTAGTCAATTATAGGAAGGTTGCTATGCTTTTACTGAATTAGGCTAATTTGTCTAAAATGTTTCTTGGAACAGTGAATATTCCAACTGAAGCTTAATGACAAAAATTTTAGTATTTAAGGAGATATAGAAAGCAGATGGGAAAAAAAAGAAACAACACAAAGAAAACCTTTAGAGAAAAAAAAAACCCAGGAAATAAAAATACAGAGAGAAGCACAGTTATCAACCATACACACTAATTGTGGTATATTAACCATCAATAGTGGTTTGTCAGTCCTTAATGCAAAGTAACTGAGTAACCTAAATAAAAGATATATTTGTGACTGCCTGAGTTCTTATGAATAGTACAAAAAGGGTGGTGTTTAACTGGATGAAGGGTGATATTTAACTGGAAATTGGAAACCTCCGGCGAGTAAATAAATTTTTGGACTATGAATAAATGTGGCACCTTTGTGTGATCATGATGGACTTTGACTAGGTCAGTGGCAGCTTCAGCATGGGAAGGCTGCTTTCAGAAACAGAAAAAATGGCTGTCAGCATCAGCAGCAGTCACCAGCCATGGGATACAGGCAGAGCTGGAGTGAACCTCGGTCATTCAGAAGACTTTTGTTGTAGAGCTTAGGAGAAAGACATTTCTGACTGAGCATCTACCCCACTTACCTGTTCAATACAGAAATCAGCCAAACAGTATTCCTTCAGCAGGCAGACTGAAGAGAAAGAATATAGAACAATATAAATTAAAACAGATTATAATCCTCATTCTATTATTGTTATCAATATCACCATCATTATTACAGTCACCACCATCAATTATTATAATAAAATATTATGTTTGAGGATTTATTTCATTTTCACATTTCTGGATGCTGAAATAGTTAAATGAAGAAGGAAGATTGTCAGGTAACAAAAGCAAATCAATTAAGAGGCAGTAGACAGAATTAAATTTAAGTATTCCTGAATCATTGGCAAAACAAAGTATTAAAATGGTTAAAAATGTGAATAGCAGAATGTTATGTTTTGAGGACTTCAATCCCTGCACTGTGAAACCATGGAAATTAATCTGAGTTGAATTTCCAGAACTGATGACAGTAATAGTCTTTGTCTTTTATCTCTCAATTATGTCAAAGTGTGTTTGTTGATTTTTCATAGGACAAGCTGGTGTTTTTCACTGCTATTCCATTTTTTTTTCCAAGAAAAAAGGTTCTCTCTCTCTCTGGTTTCTCATTATATTTTTTATGTGCCAGTTTCTCTTATTGACTGACATCTGTTTTAATACTTAATTTTTAAAAAACTCCTCTTGAAAGAGAGAGCATAAAAATATCTGTCACTGCTCTTGAGGTCATGAGACCACACAGCCATTATACAAGGCAAAGGTTTGTATAAAAGGCAAAGGTTATGCAGTTTCCAGAAAAAGGAAGAGGAGTAATGTTCATGAAAAAATGTGCTTCAGAATATCCAATTTTGATGCTCATCATTTAACTCAGGGAGAGTATTTTTCATTTGCCATCTCCTTGCAGTCAAATACTCTGAACAAGTCCATCTACCTTATTCACATAATGAAAAACAAGCAAACTAACACTCTAAAAGGGTTTTTCTGAGGAATGCAGAGAAAAAAAATCTTTAAATTTGCATTATTCCAAAAAAACTTCAAAATATTGTAAGAATTTGTACTTGTACCTTTTTATTTACTTTGTTCTCTACCAGATGCTTTTGATAATTGTGACATCTTTAAACTCAAGATGGTGGTCAAGTTACTTCATGCATAGTGGACCAAGTTTCCCTTGCTTACTTTATTCATACAGTCAGCAACACTGCCCCAGTAAGAAAATCTTGGTGGAAGTAAGATGGATTTATGTGGCATAGGTGTCTCAATACCTTGAAAAGAGAAAATAGAGATGGAGAATCATATTTGTAGGAATAAATTGGCATCTGCTGCTGCAGAGCTGGTAGATATTTCCCCTTTATTTCTGACACTCGATGAGACCTTGAAATAAAAAAATAATGAGCACCTTTTCAGTTAAAAGTTTGAACGAAAATTTAAAGAGGAAGTGAGAAATGCTAATGTGAGACTGCCTAGAACTGCCAAACTGAAAAGGAAAGAAACTCCTCAAACCTTAAAGAGAGAGGAAAACAGAATGTAGGAGGGATGATAATATTTCTATGTAGACATCATGCATACACTTGCCCTGCTCACCATTATAGAGAAAAAAAGTCTTGTGGCAGAACAAAGAGGAGATATTGACAGCAGAAAAATAAGAAAGAAAACCATGTTGAGAGACATGTGTGGTCCCTCCCAGAATAGTGCACAGCAGTGATATTGTGCTTGGGCTCAACAGGTATCAGTGAAGCCTGAAAACTCCTTGTGATGGAGTTTAGACAAAGAACAGCTCCCTCAGCCATTCTGAACTAATAACCAGCTGAACTTTATGACCTTTTTGCTAATTTTGACATCTTAAAACCAAAGTAAACCCATCAGTAAACCATGCTCCACGTCTGTGCACAGATACTGCTGCCAGTGATGGTTCCTGTATGTCAAGGACTTCTGGTTCACATCCCTCTAATATTCATGCTCCTCAGCAGTACCTTCTATCATATGAAAATAAATATTGATTTTACTGTTATCATTCCAAATGTGAGGTAGAGTGATGTTGTGGCATTCTGTACATCACACCTGCTAAGTGAGATTTGTAAAAGGAACTAGTCTGTGAACAGGCCTGAACTTGCTGCCCTTATTAATGTCTATAAACTTACTGAATTATCTCATGGACTTTCTTGCTTTCTGGCTTTCCTATTAGCAAAACCAGAAACATTTCTGTTCAGAAATATGCACTTCTTTTGATCTGATTTTTGCTCAGTAATGTTAATTATTCCACTCTCAATACTGCTTGTCATCAGGCTGCCTGCTAGTCAGGCCTGCTGCCCACTATTCATCTGAAGTTTTTCTTAATTGTTTTTTTTTTAAAATAATCATACTGTGTGAACATACACGTGAACTTGGTTTTAATAAGCTTAAAATGGCAAGAAACGGTGTTTCATTTATAAATATCTGTCTCTTAATTTTGTTCGGTTTTCTCAGTGTTCCCTGCTGTCTTTGGCAAAAGCTGTTAACTATTCCCAGAGCTGTGCTGACATTGCCAATGATAGTAGCATAAAACACCAACATGGAAATAAAAATAACATGATTCTCCCTGTGTTTTATTTCAGTTGGAAATCAGGGAGATAGTAGAAGGGTAGGAAATCAATGAATGCCAAATGGAAGAAAACAATGGGACTCAGGGGGAAAATATTTTGCAGTTTAATTGTAGACATTAGGGCTGAAGAGATTAAAACCATTAGGTAATGAAGAACTGAAATCTGTGGGAGTAGAGGGCAATCAGCAGCTCCCTGAGCTATTCACCATTTCTTGTAATAAGAGCACAAAACAGAGCTGATGCTTTAGGCTGACCTCTCGTGCCCTGGGATAAGGCAGCTCTACCAATACTGCAGCATAAATTGAGGTAACTGCAGTTGTGGTCTCCAGATTTCCTAAAGCAATCACTTATTTTGCAGAGGAATACATTACAGGCTTATGAGTAATATATGCTGAATTTTTCTCTCGTTGGTCTTTTTTGATATTTTTATTTCAGAAGTGCTTCATGTTTTGTAGTTTAAGCCCTCTGATGGTCAGTAAATTAGATTTATTTAAAATCTCCTTGTAACAGAGGAAAAGCTAAAGATGGAAGACAGCCAACATACAAATCTAAACTGTAATTTCATGCAAATATTTTGAAAAACTGTTCAGCTTATCATTTTTCTAGTAAAAGAGTATACAACATAACCACTTAAAAAAGTTTATTTTCCAATTTCTTCAAAACTGTATTATTAGTTTGTAGATTAAAGACCAATTCAGACAACCCTGACCAAACAACATAGGGATTTAAATAATATATAAATAAATAATACATGTTCTACTAAAAGTTTTACTAAAAAGAATATAAAGTATAAATTATGCATCTGTGCTGGATAGAAATAGTTCACCAGAGATGGCTGTAGTTACCCCTCCTAATTTTCTCCCAGGAATGCCTGAGGAGACTCCTGACTGTTTTCCTAGGTCCTGATAGAAAGCCCAGGTACTTTTTTCCCTCTTTTGCTCTAAAGTGTTCAGGAACATTGGAACACGAGAATATAGTCTGACAAAACTGAGCATCGCAGGCCATTTAAAACATTTTCCTTGACGTAGAAGGAAATAACACTGAAAGGAAAGGGGAAAAAAAAAAAAGACTAAACCAGAAGAAATAAATTTATAGTTACCAATAGTTGAAAGACTGCAGCAGAAAGAACAACTACTTTTATTTCTTTCTTAATTAAAATAGATTCTTTTCAGATGTTAAAACAAAATTTCACACAGAGGATCTGATTGTTATTGCAGTGCAATGGGGTCATGGGGAATAACACCTCTGCTGCATATAGTACAGAATATTTGCCAACAATCTCTTTAATTTTTACAAAATAAAAGGAAGTTGCTGTATGTGATTGAATTGAGGTTATTTCTATCTGCTATGATATGGTTTTCATGAGAGAATTTTGGCTAATTTTTAGAATGCAGAAATATCCTCCAGGATCTACATCTACTTTGCTTTATTATTTTTTTTCTTTCTGAATGTTGGATAGTTTAAGAACTTAAAATGAAATTATAGACAAGATTGATATTTAGACCCATTATGGTTAGCTACTGAAACTTCTTGAAAAAATTTCTTTTTTTTAATAATAAAATATATAGTTCCAAATATTTTCTAAGGCATAGATAGTACACTAATTGGTACAATTTTAAAAACATGACTGAATTAACAGGAGTTAAGTTGCTCTAAAATTGAAAACAAAATATGCATGATACAGAAGAAATTTTTCTACTGTGTGATGTTTTTGTCACAAGACAAGTGGTCTCTTATACATGTTTTTAGTGTTTTCTCTTTAGTTACAGCACATGTTGCCTGCAGGCTGCACAACAGTGCACCTAATGGTGGTATCTGCCTGCCGAAAGAATATGTACTGACCATATGAGCTCTCTGAGAACACTGAGGTCGAGGGACAGAATAATTAAGAAAAAGGAACACCAGAAGAATCCAGTGAGCTTCCAGTGAGTTTGTATTCCTGAATTTGACACTGAATTTCATGGAGCCTTGTCCATACTTCAGCGTCCTTGTGTAACAGACAGAAGAAATAATACTTAACCAATACTGTATTATTACAATACTGCACATAATGCTGAAGTATAGTGAACTTAATTGGATAACGCATGTTCAAACACTTGCAATGCATTTGTAAATGCAGAGACACTTATAGTGATCATCAGACTAGGGACTGATCATTAGAGGGGCTCCACAGGGCTCCATGCTCAGCCTTGACCTCTTCAACATCTTCATAAATGACTTCGAGGCAGGACTGGAAGGGACACTAAGTTTGCTGATGACACTAAATTTAGAGGACAGAGAGACCCTGAAGAGAGACCTTTGGAAATCAGAGGGCTGGACAATCACCAGCCATATGAAGTTCAACAAGGGAAAATGCTGGATTCTGCAGCTGGGACGGGACAATCCTGGCTCTGTGTATAGACTGGGGAATGAGAGGCTGGAAGGCAGCACTGTAGAAAGGGACCTGGGGGTCCTGGTTGGTGGCAAGTTGAACCTGAGTCAGCAGTGCCCTGGCAGCCAGGAGGGCCAAGCCTGTCCTGGGGGGCATCAGGCACAGCATCGCCAGCCAGGCAAGGGAGGGGATTGTCCCGCTCTGCTCTGCACTGGAGCAGCCTCACCTCGAGGGCTGGGGGCAGGTTTGGGCATCACAATCTAAAAAAACCCATTAGCTGGCTGTTAAAGAGTATCCAAAGGAGGACAGTGAAGTTGATAAAGGTTCTGGAGGGGAAGCCATACAAGGAGCTGCTTGAGGGCACTTGGTCAGTTCAGGCTGGAGAGCAGGAGACTGAGGGGAGACCTCATTACACTCTTCAGCAATGTCATGGGGGGAAGAGATGGGGCAGGTTCAGATCTCTTCACTCTTGTGACCAATGAAAGGACTTGAGGAAATGACATTGAGCTGAGTTGGAGGACAATCATGTTAGATATCAGGGGAAGGTTTTTTACCCATGGGGTGGTTAGGCACTGGAACAGTGCTCTTCGGGGAAGTGGTTACAGCACCAAGCTTGACAGAGTTCAAGAAACATTTAGACAATGTTCTCAGGCACATGGTGTGACTCTTGGGGTGTCCTGCCAGGGCCAGGAGTTGGACTTCAATGATTCACTTGTGGGTTCCTTCCAATTCAGCATATTTTATGATTCTAAACAGAAACAAAAACTGTAACACACTTCAGGAAGAGAGCACAACCTAGGAATCACCTACATGCATAATCCTACAGGCAAATGTAAAATCTGGTAGTTCAATGGAGAGAGACTGGTTTAATTTAATTTTTAATCATAAATTTCATTATGAGAGACATTCACACAGTTAAACAGATAAAAGATTATCCATGAGCCCATGACAATTCTTATAGGAATTATTGTAGGCTATATTTCTGCAGTCAGTCTTCAGGGTGTAATAGTAATTGTCTTGTAAACAAATATATATAGATACTGAAAACAGGATCAATTATAGTTGTGTCACTCCTGAAACAGACATTTACGAAACTATCCATGTTCTAAAATATTTTGAGAGACATATTTTATATATATTATAGAATATTTCCAGTAGTCTATTTAACCTTTCTTTCTGTTAGACCTTCTTTTTTATTTCCTGAAAAAAATACCTCTCTCCCTTGTCATTTAATGTCATCATTCCTTCTCCTTCACAACACCTTTTACACAGTCAATGACCATAATCATGTTTCTAAACCTAATAAACCTATTTTCTTTAATCTTACACATAGTTGTGTTTCCAGGACCTATTTCCACACTTGTTACTATTTCATGGGCTATCACAAATTGAATCAAACTAAGATGCTTAAAGCTGGAGTTAATATTCCAGCTGAGATATTGCTACCACTTAGAACAGAAAATTGTGACTTCAGGGGTTTTTTTGCAGGTAATAGTGCAGTTCTTATCTCATTAACTTAAATGAGTGTTCATCATTAGTGTGATATTTTTGATTAATATATGCTGTGACTGTAATTCTGTTCACCTCCCTTTTGGCAATTTCTGCAGTGCTGCTGTCCAGACAGGTTTTCTACACCCTGTGGTTGTGCAGCCACTTACATCTAATTGTGTGTAAAACTTTCTGGGTTTCCTTACTAGATTACATCCTAATTTTCCACACCATTTCTCATATTTGCCAAGTTTATTTAGATATATACTTCTGTCCTCCAGTATTTTTGGACTTTGTCAAAACTTTGTTTATGATTTTAATTATTGCTATACCAGACTTACAGAACCTCATCTGATATATTCTAGATTAAGAGAGTGCTGCTCTCTGGAAAACACCTCTCTTGCCAGTTAGGTGTTGACACCATAACAGTCTCATTTTTCTAGATTTCTTATAAGAATCCTGGAAAAAGGGCAAAAGCTTGCTGTAATGAAGATATGTGATATCTAACACTTCCTTTCTATTCACAAAATCTATTACTCTTTCATACAAGGAAATTAGTTTGGCTTAATATGATCTAGTCTTCACAAATTCATGTTGGCTGTTACTCCTCCTTTTATCTACCAGATAGATAAATTTATTTTAGTCTGTGTATTCTACTACTTCTCCGGGATCTGATGAAACTCTGGACACGAACCAACAGCTGTGCTTACAGCCCAGAAAAACAGGTATGTTATGGGCTGCACTGAAAGTAGTGCGGCTAGCAGGTAGAGCGAGGTGATTCTGCCCCTCTGCTTTGCTCCCATGAGATTCCCCCCAGAGTAATGAATCCACCTAAGGGTCTCAGCATTAAAAAAAATAGACCTGTTGGAGCAGGTTCAGAGGAAAGCCAGAAGGGAGATTAGAGGGATGGAAAATCTCTCCTAGGAAGAAAGACTGCCTAAGCCAGGGGAATTAGAACTAGATGATTGTTAAGGTCCCAAACCACTCAATGATTCTGTGTTTCTATGACTGATATTAACTTGATTGGTCTATACTTTTCTGATTCCTTCTATGTCTTATTTGTAAAGGCAAATTGTGTTTTTCCAGTCCTCCGTAATTTCTTCAGTACCCACGTCTGTCAGGTTAAAGATTTCATTTACAACATATCGTAGCACAAGTACTTCATCGGCTCTCATTAATTTTAAGGGGAAGTAAAACATGTAAATAAATCTTATGTTTCCATGCTTTGTTGTGTTCTGAGATCCTATTCTTCTGCAAAAGATGCCACTGATTTTTCTAATGAAGAGTGAACTGAAAATGTTATCAAATTTCTTCCCTTCCCAAAGTCATTGCTTGATACTTTATAGTTCCCTTTTCCTCTGCCCAGCAGTAAGATATTTAGTTTCCTGGTCTTCCTCTTCTAATGAGATTTGGAATTATTACTTTGTTTAACAATAACCAACATAATACTGGATTTGCAAATCTGCAGTGCAAATCACTACATGTTTCTGATATAAAAGTAACATTAGAAGAGAAAGAAATGTAAAACACCATTTGAAAATCAAAGTGACTTGACAATTCCCTTATCTAAAGGTTCCAATAGTATCAGAATACTTGTCTGACTGTCCAGAGAATTAATATGACAGTAGCAGAGGGGGAATATCACATTCATTCACAAGCTGTGCATGCAGAGGCCTCTCAGATAACCTGCAGGTGGTGCATACACGGGTGCCTGCTGATGTACCAGTATGTTGGTTGTTACAGCAATGATGCACTTCCACTGCCTGGCACCTGTGGGCAAACATGTTCTTGAAAGCCACCCCCAAGTCCACCTTGCACCAGGCTTCCATATTCACTGCCTATACTGACTGGAAATCCAGTTCAGAAGGCAGCTTTGATACGGCCTAATGCAGAATGTAGTGGTGCTCTTGTGAGTGTGCATGTGAAAATAAATACAGTGTGCATTGAATTAATAATATATATATATAGTTTACTTTAAAAGTAATTACAAACAGGGGAGAGAAGCATGAGAGATGGTGTTCAGCATGGCATGAAACTGAAATGAAATGGTTTTGTTGCAGGAATTATTAGTCCAGTGTGTGAGGTGACCCACTAATAACTGGTGCTGCTGTTGCTAGGAGCTATCAAAAGAAATGTCACTCTTCACAGCAAGTGATGATATTTGACATATGGCATCAAAGGATCATTAAAACTACACCTGCTGCAGAGGAGATTGTGTCTTTTGAGAGACTTTCAAGCAGAAAAGGTTGTTCCAAAAACATAAAAGACTATGCCTTATTTACTTTATTTCTTAATATGTAATTAAGAAGCAGTAAAAATAGGAAAGATGGTCAGCAAAAGGATAAAAAGGAAGATCCAGCCTTCTTTCAATGTTTTATGGAGTAAAAGTAAGAAACTACCAAATACTCTATTTCTAAAATCTACAATAATGCAGTTGATGATTAATCATTAATACTCATAGCTGGAAATATTCACTATCTTTTCTCAAAGTTCTGCATTCTACACCTATTGTCTTAATGAAACTTCTCTATTAGTTTTGATAGTATTTTAAAGTGTGAGCATTGAAGATTTTGGTCAGAAGCCTGAAATAGTTTGATATTCAGTTTGTCATACACACACTGAACTATGTATAAGAAAATTACTGTTGACTTCAGTAGAAGTCAGCACAATTTCTGAGCCAACGCTGAATTTATACTACAGAAGAACTCTATTTCATAGTAATGAAGATTTCTGTTGTAATTATATTTGTGATTTTATTCCTGAATTAGAATTGAGTTTTCATATATTTTTCTATATTTCAGGTCATGCAGTTCTTACTCTTGTTTCAGACAAATAAATTAACACATAAAGACTTGTTTATTGCCTGTGCAGCTTTCTTGGGAGTTATTACTAGAAATTAATGCTCACAGAAAAAGAATTCAAATAAAACTTTGCTGTAAAAAGGATATTTATAAATTTGCAATTTGACTTTACTGGGAAGACTGAAAACCAAAACAGCTTAAAAATATTATAAGAAAAGGAATTAGTGTTTATGTGTATTTAGTAGTCACACAGAGCAAAACCTATGTACTATTACTAATTATGCTGCTTCTCTCAAATGGGTATAGTCACAAAATCATTCACATTTTTACCTTTGTCCTCTGCATTCTCTATGGACTATCTGTCTAGGATCTTTCAAACTCTATTTTATTGCTAGCTCTGCAACAATCTCCTAGATAGCTGTGGCCAGATCATTGCCTCTGCATTTCATTTTACCAGTCTGCAAAATAATGGCAATGTTACTAAAAAGTTCCTAGGTATTACTATCGGTGTTTCAATTTTATTCCTTTTAGCTAATGTATTTTGTATGTTTTCATGGACAGTGTTGCAATTGTTGACTTCTATTAATGTATATATTCTACAGTCACTGAGGGACAATTCATAGATTCATAGAATCCCAGACTGTCTCAAGTTGGAAAGGACTACAAGAATCATCAAGTCCAACTGTCTGCTACTTGCACAAGCCCACCTTTACATAACTGTAAAGGATTTCAGTTTACTTTTAAATAACCTTGATTTTCAATTCTAACAATATATAAGAACAATCAGTGCAGGGTTAAGAAACTGTGCAGAGCAAATAGATATGAAAGCTGTTGTACAATGTATCTTCTGAATCTCCTGTGACCCAAGGCTTTAGATTTCAGGTTTTGGCACTGATTCTAACAAGTCTTTTGCTTCATTTATTTTAGTGGTTAAGTAAGGTGATCTACCTTTATCAAGATGATTCAAAAATCATGATTCCTTATATAATACTCCTGCCCACAGCTCTACAAGTTGATAGTGTTGAAGTCAGTAAGCTGACTTGATTTGCATAATTCTGTTTTTTAACAAAGAAAACAATTTTTGATCTTTCCTCATTAATCTCTTTTAAATGCTGGAAATCAAATAATGACATTAAAAAGGGGAAAAGGGAGACCTACATCTTACAACTGCTTCAGAGTCAGTTTTCAGTCAATCTTTGGCTCAAACAGACAAAGATTTTCTATAGCAGTCTTTCTACTATGTTTTGTTCTGTTCTTCAGGAGACTAGGGAATAAGAAACAAAGTTTCTCAAATCTGAACAAGCTTATCAGAAATCCAAGGGGTATAGAGATGATTTTGTTACAGTGGTGATAAAGGAAGTTTTAGCTTGATCTTTCTCTTTTGTAACAGGAAAATATGGAGCTACAAAGCTACATGATTTGTTAATCATAATCTTGGAGCTAATTTACAGTGAAGATGTGAACTTCAAACACATTTCTATGATGCGACTGGAGTAGGGGTGATACGGCTGGCAAAAATACACAAAAACTTTTTAAAATGGCTTAAGAGAATGTGCTGTCTGAGTTTAAATCCAGACATCAGGGGGATGGTAGGTTAAAAGAATACATAAAACTCAAAGTGCTGCATATATATTACAATATTTGCTTCAAACAGCATTACCACAGGATCAGAATCAGCTACAGCCCAATAAATAAACAATCCTGAGCAATTATATTATGATTGATGAAGGCTTATGAACAGGTATTATTTTCCAGTTCAACTAAACCAAGGACAGACCAGGAAATAACTGACCACATTTAGAAAAGCTCTGCTATGGATACCAAACAACTCAGGTAAAGAAGGAAGATTTTTAATTCCTGCTGCACAACAGTTTGAAAGGGTCCCATAGTAGCAAGGTCTGTTTTTTTAGTCATTGCTGCTTTAAAGAGAGCCACCTTGAGAAAGTGGGTGGAAAGTGTTTGGTGGTGTTCCTTTTTATTCCAAAGTTTGGTGTGACAAAAAATGCAAAAGTGGGCAGAACCAGTCTAGAACTTGTCACTACTCTGTCTTGGTTTTCCAACACATCTCTGGAGCTTGTAAGGATTTACTACACATCCATTTAGTGCTTTGAATAACAACTGTATCTTTGATATTAACATCCTTATAGATGAAAAGCACATACACATATTTTTAGATAAATTCTTCTTCCTGCCTTCAAATGAACCCTGATCTTAGTTAAAATTCTGAAAATTACCATGTCAGCTCATTGTGGGTGAATCTTCTGGTAACAAAAAGTTCCAGACAGACAGCTCAAGAAAATTGTGTTCTACAAAAATTTCCCATTTAAGTTTCTTTCACTTTGCTTCGCCAACATTCCTGACTGTGACTCAAGAACAACTAATTTACTGATTGACAGTGAAACCTAGATGTATGAATTCATAAATCTATTTATTAAACCTCATGAGAAGGATGCTAATTATGAAGATTATTTTTTCTTACTTGAAGTTCAGTAAGTTTGCTAGAAGTGAATACCAATTTATCCTCTTCGAGGGTCATGAAATTGTAGTAACTTTTTTATTAATAGTAATCAGGTTAAAGTTTAAAATTACATTGGTTAAAAGCTGAAAAATTCAAATCCTTTAGTTGACTCATGATCCACTCAGTATTTACCAGATGCTTTTTGTTCTTTTTTTTTTCTTCTTCTTCTTGCTTTGAGCATTTGGTTGATTTTATCCATACTTTTTTTGCTGGCAATCTGCCTTTCACTTAACCAGGTGATTATGTTTGTGTCTATGTGTGCTTTACACAGATTCTTTCATACAAATGAATCCCAGCATTTGCAAAGGGACTGTGTCATTACTTTACATTCTGAAGGACACAACATTTAAATAACAAGATTATGTATTTAAATTGGTTTCCCACCTAAAAAAAGATTTTATGCAAGTTTGTTTTTCAGGGTAGTTGTGATGTATAGAAGTTAAATACGTAGAACAGTAACTTTTATCTTTTCTAACTAATGAGGAAAATCTGAAAAATTAGCACCATATTTAAATTGCCAGTAAAGGGAAAGAAAAAAAATACTTTGGACAATTAAATTCAACTTTTATTGCAAGTAACTACAAAGAGAGGAATTGATTTTAAACCTAAAATACTGGTCTAATTTTCTTGCCAGTATGGGCTTAGGTATTCACCTGTTTTTTGGTTGTGAGGTTATTTTAAATCTAGTTTAGATTGGCACTATCATTTTCAAACTGCTAGTTTCAATTGCATCTGGAAGTCACTGGAAGCCTGGAAGTCCAGGAGGGATAAATGCAGAAAATGGTGTGTAAAATTCTGAAATGGGTAGTAGCCTTTTATTCCACACACATAGGTATTAATGTCTGCAATGGAAGTTCTTCAGTAGCTTGTCTCCAGCAGTAAATTATGTATACTTCTCTGAGATACAATAAATTGCATTTCTTACATTATGGCTATAATCAAGGCACTGGATTTCAGTTCTTTTCATCACAAGTTTTGTCTCTCAGTGGTTGATAAGCTGGTAGGTCTCATTAAGTTTAGATTACACCGATCTGTATTATAGTGCCTTTATGTCTTTCCAAAAATATCTGCAATGAAGTCACATGGAAAAAAACTAATCTGTAACACAGACTTTTGCTGTTTTGGTAGACTGATACATCCATTTGACTATCAATTTTGAAAGTTTATGTTTGTTTATCATGTAGAGGTCATAGTCTTTCATGATTAATCTGCACTAAAAGAAGGAAAGGCAAACAGTTAGCAACGTATAATGCTCTGTTGACAGATATGTTTGGTGTTCCATGTCCCAACCCCAGTTTTGAAATGGAATCATGAAAAAATGAGTCTTCATTGTGCTGAACAAGAGTCCATTTTTTTTCTCAATGAAAAGGAAGAAAGAACCCCAGGATCTGAAGATCAGAAATAATATTTATTTTGGCAAATCTCATTTTCCATTGGATAATGAACCTACATTTTGTTCTGTGATTCTCTTCTACTATCTTTATAGTTTCTATTCTTTTTCTTTATAGTACCTGTGTATTGCTTGCTATTTGCAGACTCTTTTAAGTTGCATTTTCTGAACAATCTCTGAAAACCCCTCAGCAGATGCATGTGAATGATATGAGAGAGCTTGTCATCTCATAAGAATTCCACATACAGCACGAGAAAACTTTAGCTTCTTTTGCCCATGGTACCCAAATACAGTAAATTAATGATCTATAAACATAGTTTCATTTTTTCTCCCTTGCAGCATTTGGTTACAGGTTCACAACAAAGATTATGTCTACTCTGACTATAGTGTTACTATGGAGACTTCATGGCATTTCTTAAATCTTCATTATTATATCCCATTACTTCCTCATCACACCAGCAAATAGTTACCAATACATTTTTTATAAATATGCAATGAAAATTCCAGTGCCTAACTATACATATATTAGTGATACATGTGAAAATTACGGGCACTAAAGCTCCAAACTTAAAATATATCATGTGAACTGTCAGTAATAGTGTATTCTTGGATTATTCATACACAATGGTTTACTTTTGTTAAGTTTTGGTGAGGTTTTTTTCCAAGTCTTAGGAAATCATTCAACTATTTCATCATTTCACCTTCTAGAATGGTCTACATGTTTTTCATCTGGCACTCAGCATATTTTAATTTTTTTCTAAGATAACTTGAAATGATTCCTACATTCCACTAAACAAAAGCAGCCAAATTAATTTTATGCAGTTTTTGCAATATCCCAAACTACAATGTTTGATTAAGGCATTAGTGCAGGCTGCAAACATAAACCCTATCCTTCACCGCTATTTGTGTGAGATGACCTAGAGGTGCAGTTTCACAGAGCTATACCAGGCAAACTGATTGATACATGCCAGGGAGAACACCAGCTTCTCTCTTTCAGAATACTTAACATGGTTATGTCAAAAGCATAAAGAGGCAACTTTATCTGCTTTAAAACAGCTTCTCCATCTGGCTACAACTGAGTTGCCTGTTTCAAAATGGCAGTAAATTTTAATATGTTAGTAAGAAGTGTAAGTGATGCCACAGCTGGTAATGACAAATTCCTGTAATTTGGCCATCTAAATTACATCATGCTAAATAGCTTAGTGCTTTAAGATGGCCTACTTTTAGAGACAAAGAATAGTATTTCAGCTCTAGTGTGAAACTTCTGTGTTTTAAATTCACCCTTGAAAGCTACATTCAGTGTGAGTGTAGTGGCAATTGCTACTAACTTTAAGTCATGCTTGAATATTTCCCTAACCTTTTGAAATGTATTCCATCTGAAAATTTCCCAAGTAAGCAAAGAACCTGATATGTGAAGAAATTGAGACAACCTCTTTTCAAATTATAGGCAATTAGTGAGTTTCTAACAGTTGATATTTCTCTGCATTATCAACAGTCCCTTCTCCTGTCCTCCCCTTCCACAGATCAAATTACGGATATAGCTTTGATTTTCACCTGAACCCATTTTGACAGACTTTGAAATGTAATGTGTTCTAAGTTGCAACTGTACTTCCATCCTCAAATGGAGAGCAAGACATGCTTTCCATGTACTGTCATATTCTGTGAAATATGTTACCCTCCAGCAGAATTATTCTGTTTCCTTTACTGATACATCATATCAGCTGTATATAGCATTGTGCTCTCTAATTTTTCCCAGCTGTATTATTGAAACTGTAAGCCACTACACTGTTTACAGCAGTATAATATTTAATGCTTCCCTTGTATATTTTCTGGTGATTTTGAAAATTTCTTTTCTTTTGTTTCATATCTAAACCTTAGAGTTCATTTTCAAAAGGTGAATATAAAATAACAGTGAGTACTCCTGGAAAGATAGAAGTACCATTGTAAACCATTGCTGCCTGTTGGTATTTTATCATTGCCACAAAAAACTTTAATAGGACTGAATAATACCAGTGTTGCTGGCACTAATAACCATTGAATTTTGGGATGTACCTGATTTGTTTTGTTTTGTTGAAAGATCTGATATCTTCACATATTATTGGAAGCACTCCTAGGCAAAGGGCTCACTTTGTCAGTCTTCTAAGCTAGTCAAGATTTGAAATCTTAGTAAAAGTTCTGTTTGTTTCTGAGTGTGACTCTGCTTCAGCATTTTATCCCATAACAGTTAAAACACTTGTTATTTTAATCTTTTAATGAATGACCTAAAGAGAGTGATTTTTAAATATTTTTTTAAAAAATATTTGAAACATCACTGTGTGGAACCTTGCTCTGGGTACAGGTTGGTGCCTTACCCCAGGAAGGCTTGATGACATGGTTGCTGTCAGGCAAAGCTGAGAAAAAGAAAATCTTTTCTTTGAGCTAATTCTTTTGGTTTCTAATAATAGGAGGTGACTTTTTCATTGACAGAAGAACCAAGACTTCCGTAAAGTTAGGAAAAAAATCAAGAATACGTCTCATAATATTTTTTTAAAGATCCTTTAGTTAAGACTGTTTTGTTCATAGGTTGTCATCACAGTGCATTTTCATTTATATGCAAAGAGAAGACATAACAATTTTCAATTTAATTCTGTATACCGTGGATGAAAAAGAAATTCTTGTGGACTAGAGACATTTCTTTATCTACTGAAAAGATAAAATGAGGACAGACAATTACCTCAGAGTGTGAAATAGTTATTCTTCAGAAATAGTTATACTTCCGAAAGGTTGATAATCTTGAATTAAGGCAGTGGTTTAGTTGTGATACTCTCTATAGAATTATAAAGAATTTTCTACCTGTTAGATATGACATTATTGTGCAACACTTTTAGAAACAATTTCCTATGCTTTATAATGCTTTATATTTTTTCTGAATTTTAATTCTTTTTAAAGAACTTCTGAAGTACTGTTGAAATAAGAATGAAGATTAAGAGATACTAAAAAAATAAAGTGCCATATTTGTCAATAACAAAGTAAGAGCATCCAGCTGTTAATACTGCATTCATAGAAAGCTGCAAGATTCTTCTCTAGGTCTATGAAGCACTATGAATATAAATACCACATTTATGATGTTTATGCTTTTCTCTGAGGCATCTCTAAATGGTTTTCTGCCTAAATGTTTTATTTTCCAAGCACTGTCATTCCTGAATGAATGTCAACTTCATCCAAGTAGAATTATGGTCACTTTGTTATTCTGATTTTATCTGAGAGGTGAGTATCCAGTTTTTGCCTTTACGTGATTTTGTTTTTCTTTCTGAGAACTGAACTTTATTAAGGCAGAAATACTATAGAATAAAAACCACTGGTTTGTTGATAAGAATACTGTATATACTGTAGAAATCAAAACACACAGTTTTAAATTAATAAGAACTTTGTCTTTCATGTCTTACTAAGCATTTTAAATGGGGAAAAGGAACACAAAATACAATGAGAAAGAGATTTATATTTTTTTTTTTTTTTTTTGGTTTTAGCTGTTTCTGATAGGATTAGAAAAAAATAAGGTAAAGTTTTGCACTGAAAGTCTAAATAGAGAGGTAAATATGATGGTTGGTGGTGTCTCAGATACCTGAGAAAAGCTTAAAAATGTGTAGATTTAAGTAGAATTTTCATGTATCCTTGAACACTATTTGGATTTGCTTCTTTCAAAACTTTCATTAAAATAAATGGAAATAATATATTTCTAGAAGTGAACTGGATATAGTTGACAGCTCAGCAACTGAAGGCAGGGTTATTTATTTATAGAATTACAGCAACTGAGAACACTTTAAAACTGAATTTTATCAGTTATGAAAAGAAATTATTCTAATTCAAAATCAATACAATAAATTTATGAGATTAAAAGAAAGTGTATAGGTCTGCAAGTATGTGTCATCACTAGGTGCTATAAAAAATCATTTAGTCCTTGTTAATGTACAGATGTAGAAATACAACATGCAAGCAGCAGGTGAAGTAGTTTCAGTAGTTACTGTGAATTACTTTAGTTTCAAGGTAAGTTGACTTCTCTAATTTAGTCTGATTTTTATAAAACCAAAGTTAAAGCTCTCTGAATAATGGAAATTTCCTCGCACTAAAACTTCGTAAAATACAAAATCTTCCAAGGGACAAACTACATGTAAAACCCCTCAGCATCTGAAATAGAGTTATTGAAGCTGTTGCTTATCAGGAAAATTTCTTTCAGTTTGTCTTTGTCATGCAAAACCAAGTAGGTACCAGGGAGATGAATGCTGAGGTGTTCAGCCATTCACCACTTCTTCCACTATCCCTCATGCTGAATAGTAAATGAAAGAGATGAGTGCCTTGGCTCTCTGTACTTTTTAGGATTTGGCATCAGGGTGGAGCTAGGTACTGAAGGATCCCTGGGGACCTTGACCTCCAGCCTTGACAACTTGACCTCCAGCCCTTGTTGTCATACGTTTAATATGGAAATTGATCTCCAGAAAGCAAGTATGAAACAATTGTTTTAATTGTCTTAAACTGGAAAATATTAGCTGTAAAAAAGAGCTGGTGTCTACCAGGAATAATTTCACCTGAAATTTCTTATACAGATAGAGCCACCACATCTTTCAGACTTGGTTTATCTGTCCACACAGGAAGTAAAATATATTTATTTTTAATATTAAATTATCAACAAATAAGTCGACTCTGCCAGTCCAGCTTCTCCAGGTTGTCATGAAGTATTTTGCTTGTGGAAGGGAAAGTTCAGAAAGTTGTCTTCAATACATAAAAGACACCATGTAAAGTGGAAATAACACCAAAAAGTCTGTGAGGTCAGAACTCCATTAGGTTAAAAAATACTGAAATGAGATCATCCAGGGAGACTGAATCAGAAGCAACTGCTTTGCCAAGCTGCAGCTGATTCCTATTTATTTTTATTCAGTAGATTCCATACACATAAACAAACTATGGCTGAACTCCTGAAATGAAAGTTACCCCTTTTTTGTCTCTTTACAAATAGAATTTGGAGGTATTTGGAGGGGAAAAAGAAAACTGGGAAGGATAATACAGTGTTTATTTCTAGAGGCAGAAACTCATATCATATTGTTGATTAAAACACAGGACCACTTATAAATAAGACTGTTTCAAAGTGAAGGTCAGAGATAGCCTAAGCAAAAAATTATTATCCCAGATTAAAATGTTAATGTTTTATCCGAAATGCACAGAAAAAAATGCAATCTCATTTAGTGACATTTCCAGAATTTCAGCAAAGATTACTACATTAATCTGTTATGCATTTTCATTAATCTGAAACTGAGACTAATCTTTGGGGAATGGGGTTTGAACATTCCAAACCCTTGAACTTCTGCAAACTAGAGCAAGTCAGACTCAGCTTTTTAAAGAATATTTGTGACTACTTTCCTTCACATAAATAGACCAAGACAGTAAAAATGGTCAAATATTAGTTGTAGTTTCCTAAGTTTAGTTATTGAGACTGAAATTGTGGAAAACACTCCCGTGAACTCAAAAGACATAGTATGATAGAATAAAACAATACCACATGTACCATATGGTCATAATAACTCTAAGGTCATCTCAGATTTTGTGCCTGTGACAAATTCTGTTTTCTGAACACAAGGTGACAGTAGTTATTGCATAGTATGCAGTTTTGTCTGTAAATGCTAACACCTTCATCAGTGATTGTGCCTGGGTATTTTCTTTGCATTGTCAATCCATTTGCAGTAGTGCAGGCATGGAAAGAAATGGTTTTGTGCCTCTAATATCCTTGTGTGTTTATCTGGTCGACTGTGTGTTTTATATGTATACAATAGGTATAAATAGTACCCATAATTTGGCAAAGTGTGGTGTACATCTGCTTTCCAGCTGACTCAGCTCTTTTCCACCCATATTTGGAACATCCTCCTTCCTCCAGGACTGCAGCTCAATTAATATGAATTATTGTGTTATCTGGGGTCTTTGCAATTCACTGGATATCCTCTATAGAAACTGGACAGTTAAAAGGATCTTTTGTGGTTGGTCTGCTTTGGGAAAGGGGTTCCTAAGAAACCAGGAGATAGGAATTAAAAGTACTTATGGCTTCAGAAAATCTATCAAATGTTAGTTTCTACAAATGTGTACCAGAAGACTTGTAAGTTTTACCAAGGATTTTTAAAGTTTTATTTTATCTTTGTTTTCCTTCTAGTTCAAATCTGAAAACAAAATCTGGGGAGCAAGACTGTAAAATGAAACATCAAGGATGTATGAGGGAGACTGCTGTTGGCAGAACAACAGCGATGTCAAATGCCTTCAACAAGAAAGTCTGATGAAGGTTGAGCTCAAATGCCTGTCAAATTGCATCATTGCATCTATCCCATTCTCCAGCACTGCCTTTTTTGATGGTATTTCAGTATCCCTAACCAGTTGTTTGTTTCTCATTGTATTACCATGTCACATAAAATACACTCATTCCCCCCATCATGGCCCTGAGGCACTGCCAGCCTTGCCTTTCTCTGCAAACATCCCAACCCTCCTCCCACCCTGACTACAACCCTGCACCCCATTTCAGCTCCCTGGGGTGCCAGCTCCTGCCACAGAAACATCCCAGCTGGGATCAGGGCAGGACTGTCTCCAGCTCCCCCAGTCATGCCCTGCCCGGCCTCAGCCCGTTCCAGCTCCCCGGGAGGTGCCAGTGCTGGGGCTGAGCCTGTCCCTGGTGCCCCTTGCTGCCAGATCCTGGCTGGCACTGTGGGACTGTGGACTGCCAGACCCCGAGAGAGGCAAGGGGAGATCATGCTGCTGCTGGTGCCCTGGCCCCAGGAAGCCACCTGCTCTTGCTGCTGCCTGATGCCCATCTCTTTTTTTCCCTAGTGTAAGTGTGTGAAGCCGCCCTTTGCAAGAAAATACAACCACTAATAGAGGTCCCTTACAGTGGACTATTATTGTTGTGCTGAGATACACATGGGGAGACTTTCAGAGTTAAAAATGGAAGCATGCATCTCACATAGGCCTCAGCTGCACCACTTCATGTCTGTCTTACACCAAAAGTGACTCCTATTAGTCCAGTCATTTTTGTGTCAAAGGGCATTTTAATGGTTTTACCTTTACATTCAGCTCTCAGAAAGTCCTAAACATCTTTGCCAGGCAACCTCTGCCAGCCAGGGAGGGATCTTTCCACTGTTATACCATCTTTAAGTAGAGTTGCTGCAATGGGATTCCATATTCATCAGCATCAATCAATATGTCATCTACTACTTATTTTATTTACTGTATTCAAGAGGCCCAAGATATCATTCTTTTCAAAGAAAACAAACAACTATGTCCTAAATGAACTAGCGAAGGCCATGCCATTCTATTATCCAAAGCAAATACACTTTGAATAAAAGACATGATACAACAAAAATATAGGAAATAAAAGATGCGGATTTCTAAACAGAGTAGCATGACAGAATAAACCAACCTGGCTAAACAGATGCATAATGCATTAGCTAAAACTTAGGTAATAACTAAAAGAAGGGCAGAAAAAGTCAGTCTTAGCTTGCCTGTTCTCATTATCCACTTTTATGCTAGTTTGAAGATTTCTGAATGAAAAAGGAAAATGAGAAAACTTTGTGGTTCCAGACACAATAATGGTACTGATTTTTCATTAAGACACATCCTTTCTTGATAAGGTCACACTCCCCTCTTCCTCCTTGTGTTTCAGTATTTCTTCTTTCCTCTCCCTGCTTAATTTATGACAACAATTAAGAGAAATTCTGAAATCTTTTTTTTTTTTTTTTAAATTTTTTTCACTTTTCTTAGAGTCTCTTTTCTGCTCCAGACATTGAAACTAGTACCATTATTGCTGGATGCATTTAAGAGAGGTAAGTCACAAAGTATTTATGACTTAATAAACACAAAACAGAGCCTTTTCATTCCACAATGAATGATATAGCACAAATAGAGCCTTTTTTCAAAGTAAATTACTTCCTAGATAAATTACTTCCTCTCTAATTAAAGTCTTTCATAATATAACAAAAGAAAAGCCTAAAAGATGGCTTATCCTGCTTTAGCTCCTGTGTTCTAGTCCTCCATTTGGAACCCCTTTGAAAATTTAAGAATGGTTTCTGGCCCTTACACAAATCCTACTACATATTGCATGCAATTTTGGGGTCACAGTCTACCAAAACATAGAAGATGTGCTGTTACTACATTTCCATTTGATTTTTTTCTGAGTTGATTTCTTTGGATTCTTTGGGAGCCTGTCTTGCTTGAAAATTTATGGGTGGCAGTAACACTAACCTGTGAGCAGAGACAAGGGGAAATTCTGATTTCTTCATGTTTTCATTTCTCACAGTCTTTTCATCCATTCAGCACAAAGGAAGGAGAGCTTGCTTTTCAGGTCCATTATCATTCAGGCTGCATAAAGTTAAAAAGCAAAATCATATTTTCTTATTCCTTCCCCAGCGTGCTGCTACAAGGGCATGGTTTAGTCCAAAACACTGTTTATATTGAGTTTTGTACTGAATGAGACTCTTAGGAGTAATTAGTATTCCAACAGGTCCACTATTTTATTACTGTTACATTTAACATATGGTTACTGCTACTGTATGTGGAACTCTATAGCTTCAGGAACCAATTCAGTGAGACCTCAACTTGAACTGAGACACTACTAATTGCAAATTAATTAAGTTATTTAAGGTCCTGCTGTGTAATGCTGATGTGGGACTGAGCTCACTGTTCTGGCACTTTTGCAAAAAAAAATTAAGGGGCTTGTAAAAATGCAGAACTTTATAAATTAAATAGGCATTCTAAAAAGAGAGTGGTAAAGTTTTAAGCTGATATTGTTTTGATTATAATTTTGTTGCAATGCAGTTTTGTATTAGCTCCAGTTTAAAGCCTAATTCTGTAGTGATATTTTGTGCTGTTATAAAGCAATACTGTTAGTCTGTATCTCAAACAAATTCTTGGTATATTTGTTCAGAATTATTCATGGCTTTGATTCACATACAATCATTCCTCAGACTTACACAGGGTCATCTAGGTCCTCCTGTGTGTGAAGGGAATCCAATAAAACTTTAAATTTACACAAATTTTATGGCATTTGTAAAGAACTTTGGTAAGATAAATTGCTAAGATGTTTTTTAGTGTTCTGAGTATTGCTTTAAGTAAATAGAGCTTTTTCTTGAGAAATCCAACTAAAATATAGGGTAGGTGCTATCAGTCAGGGAATAATTGCCCCAGAGAAATGAGTGAAAGAATTGTCAGTAATTCTATTTGGCCCAAGAATTCACTTTTATAAATATTTTTGGCATTTAAGTTTGTAAATAAAAAAAAATATTACTCTATTTTTTTTTGTCATCAAAAGAAATTCTAACAGATTTCCGAGAGGATATATTTTAATGCTGGGAAATTATAATTAATAATTAACAATTAACAATTAAGAATGACTTGTAACAAAATATATCAAACTGCAGATTTTTCCAAACATTCTATAAGACATTTAAGATATTAAACAGATGTGAGCAATTGTCTCATGGGTGCAAAGGATTGTGTTCAATGGTGTTACATCAGGGTGATGACCAATCACCAGCGTGGCTCTTCTGGGATCCATCTTAGAGCCAGTGCTCTTCAAGATCTTCGTAAATGAATTGGATGCAGGACTTGATGATGCTAAATTGGGAGGACCAGAGAGGCCCTGAAGAGACATCTTCACAAGTTAGAGGGCTGAATAATCACCAAGCATATGAAGCTTAACAAGGGCAAGTGTGGATTTTTTACCTGGGACAGGGCCATACCTGGACCTACATACGCTGGATGTACAGACAGACTGGGGAACAAGAGGCTAAATAGCAGCACTGTGGAAAGGGACCTGGGGGTCCTGGTTGCTGGCAAGTTGAACCTGAGTCAGCAGAGCTCTGGAAGCCAGGAGGGCCAAGCCTGTCCTGGGGGGCATCAGGCACAGCATCGCCAGCCGGGAAAAGGACGTTTGTGGAAGCAGAGGGGCAGGCACTGATCTCTGTGGTGACCAGTGACAGGACCCCAGGCCTGAATTGTGTCAGGGGAGGTTTAGGTTGGATAGTAGAAAAAGGTTCTTCACCCAGAGGGTGTTTGGGCACTGGAAGAGGCTCCCAGGGAAGTGGTCAGAGCACCAAGTCTGACAGAATTAAAGAAGTGTTTGGACAATGCTGTCAGCCATGTGGTGTGATCCTTAGGCTGTCCTGGGTAGGGTCAGGAGCTGGACTTTGATAATCCTTGTGGGCCCCTTCCAACACAGGATGTTCTATAGCTATATTTCACCTTTTCACATTTCAGGGGTATAACTGTAAGTCTCAGATACTCATTGTTGTACATTTCAGCAATTAAATTAATCAGATAATCAAAAAAAAAAAAAAAACCAAACCACACCATACTAAAAAAAAAAAATTAAATTTGTGTTTTCATTTACTTGTCAACTGTTAATGTCATGACTCAGTATTTCAGCTGCCCACTGATACAAATCATGTAATTTTTAAACAGAAAAAAAGAGACGATAAAGAAAGAAGGAAAATAAAACAATAAAAGGATTAAAGTGAAGACAGACAAAGAAATAAAACTTTCAAGCTTCTTTGTTTTCATGCCACTAAGTTGCAATTCCACCCTTCGTCTATTTCTCTTTGAGTCACATTTAAGATCACTTCTTCTTGAAGCACAGCTCTGAAAAAACATCTTTTAAATAAAAAAATCTACCTGTAGTCACACTCCATATTGACTGTGTTTAATTTCCACTATTCTGTGTTACAAAAGACATTTTGTATGAAGGCATGAAGAAAGGTATGAAAACCTTTCTTTGTTTCTGAAAAATTAATATGCTTTAGTTTCTCTCTCTCACCTGAAATAATAATCCTTCCTTTGTGACCTCACTTTTCATCGTTGTGCTATGATTGATGCTACAATCTGAGATTCTGACTTCAGGTGGGAATAAACAGTAGAAAGAGAAGAAATAATACAGAACAAAAAGACTTAGTGCTTTCATCATCTTAGAATATTGTCAAGAAAAATATATAGAAATGAGATTTTGAGCTGAACCAGGATAACCTTAAGAAATGACAGGAAAACCTTTCTTGCATCTTTAATTTTCATCTATAATGTAAATCTGTAAAGCAATTCAGCCACTGTTCAAGACGCTGTTTGGTATTATCAATTTCAAGAAATAATACCCCAATTCGAATATTCTTTATGGTAATTCACCTATTTAATATCTGTTACTTTAGGCAGCCTGTAGAAAATTCAGTGTAAAGGAACAATTCTGTACTGACTTGTAATCTCCAGTATAATATATTTTAATAGGTAGATAATGCTCGCTGTCTTTACATAATTAATCACTAAAAGCATTATCTTTTACTATTTTCAGGTTTGAGATCTTACCCCTACACTCCTGTTAGATCAATAAAACACAATGACTCATTCAGGCACATATAGTAGGGTAGTGTGAGGCAAAGGCTGAGAAGACTTCATTCAGTTGCAGAAAATTATCCAGTAAAATACATTGGACTGAAATTAGGCTTTCACTTACTTTGAATGCCATTTTACATAGTTTGCTTTATGTGCTTCAGCTTCATTTGATTATTTAAAGGAAGTATCAATTTCAAAACCTCTGTGCTTCAACTATTAACAAGTGTATAGGTGTATATTTATTTATAATAATAAAATAAGTAACATAATTATTATAATCTAATTATCACTTCTTGATAATTAATGTATATTTCTATTTTTAAAATCCATGACTTATATAAAATATTATGTAGTGCACAGGAACTGCATATATCTAAGTGTCTAAATGCATATATATAAACATCTTCATGTGATGAGTTCTCCTTTGTTGTTCATCTAAGTCCTTTAAATATGAACTTTCTTCATGGTATGCTAGTACATCTCAATTATCTTTAGTCCCTTAAGAATGGGAATCTTTCCACTGAACAGCTTTTAATTCTTCAGGAATCAGTATAATTGGGAAAATATATCTAACCTTGTAAGTGCTCTAGAATTGTAACATAGTAAATAAGTAAATAAATAAAATAATGAATAAGTAAAATAATGTGAATTGTGAGAATAAAATTTGGAGACTTAAAGAAAAACTGATAAGAGTTTATAATTCCCTTAGGAAATGTTTGCTAAAACTCTACAGATAATTGATTGATTTTGTAAAAAGGAGCAACAACAACAACAAAAAAAAACCCTCCAAAAAACCCCACCACAAAAAAACCCCAAACAACCCTGCCTCCCAGAAAATATAAAATATGTGAGTATAAAACATCTATGAAAGGC
>VXAC01005541.1:2599090-2648058 GCA_013399225.1 Rhipidura dahli | reverse complement strand
AAAAAAAAAAATCCCTATTGTTAGGAAATAAACACTAAATCAACAGGAGCATTGCAGATATTTACATCTTGTTGAGACTGATTTACTTTGCCAGTGCTGAATTCTGTGTGTCTCCTCCAACTATGATAAGATGGAAGGAGATTGCATTAAAAGGAAAAAAAAATGCAAGTAATTATTTAACATAGTCAGATATTAAAACCAGAATTCAGTAGGTTTTCTCAAGCTATTTTGTTTCCCTAGGGAAATTCCAAATTCAGTTCACATGTATCTGCAAAAGTAGATATATTCATTTTCCAACTTTATTTCAGAATACAGGATGCAATCATACAACAAATTCAGGTGTGAACTTCTCTATTTTGTTGGTAGTGTATGGATGCCTTTCAAGAAGACATCACCAATGACAGTGAAAATTTACTCTATGGCTGTCTATAAAAATCTGCATTAACAACAATATCTGTCAAATATCTTTCCATAAGACTAGGGAAAATAAAAAAATTGAATTTATCAGAAGTTATTATTCTTTTTTCTGCAAACCATATCTGAATAAAACAAACACCTTATCATCTGATGGCATTTTAATGAGGATAGTAGTTGCATTGCACATAGACACATCTTGATATTTTAGTTCTGTCACAAAAACAATAATAAGTAAAATACTTTATCAGCTCTAAACTAAGGTTAGAAGTTAATAATATTTTGTCATGGAATAATAAAATTATTTGGGGTTTTTTGCATAGCAAGGCTGCTTTGGGCTGTTCACTGCATTTCAGAACAACTGGGAGAGCTCAGCATGTCTGTATTACTACAGTGCAGTAATAAAGGTGGAAAGTGGTGGCACTAGCACTGATTGAAAATGAAGCAAATAGTGCCAGCTCAACAGCTTGAGGGGGATTTCTGGAAATAGAACCTTGGAAGTGAAGAAAAGGCCAAACTAATTTTGGCCAAAGGATTAGGCTTGTTTTAAACAGGCCACTACTATATTGTAAGCTAGTTAACTGTGACAGGAGATATAATTGAGTTTATGCTTACAGTGGGAACTCTCTTTAAAGTGTCACTGTGTTCTCTATGTACTGACTTACAGACAAAATTTCTGATAATGATTACTGTGTCGCCTTCTCCATTGCCCAGAAAGTAAACCCACTCTATACCCAAAATTCATAGCCTCTAAGGAAAAAGCAAACAGATATGAGTCCCTGTTTTGTAAGAATCTGTAGCTAAATTTTAATTGAATTAATTAGGAAAGCATAATATTTTTATATCATAACTCAGATTTCTGTCCTGAAGCGGAGCAGATAAGTCAATTTGCTAGAGGATAGCACAGAATACAACTGTTATTCCTGCCCTGTACACAAAGAGGGGCTTTACAATGACAAAGATATCACTGAAGTAGTGGATCAGCACAGCTTTTTTTCCTCTTGTTCTTTTGGGGACCATACAGCTGAAATTCCAGTTCTTTGAACCTATCTCTTCTTTGTAGCAAAGGAAATTTAACCCTCTGTTCTTATGCCAGAAAAGCATGATCGTGGAGAACCCAGAAAAGTATTCTTTAACTCAAAGGAGATATTAAGAGGAGAGGAACTTTTTACTCTCTGTAAGGAATTTGGCCTGTCTTTACATGCAGTCTCCTCCTAAATAAACTGTTATTCACCAATAGTTTATTTTCTATGCTGTTTGAGAAACTATAACATGCTATTTAAACAATCACTCCCTCCAACTATAATCTCACTGGAAAAACAATCTTAAATGGAAGGATACTGACACATCCTGAGAGGGGATGTATTCCTCTTTAATATTTTTCCTGTGAATTTGACCTGATATAACATGAGAGATTCAACCTTTCAGAGAGATTCAACATTCAGATCCCAGGATTTCCCCCTATGCCACATCATCTTCTGATAACAGTGTTAAAATTAATGGAATGTGTAAGACCATCACAAACCACCAAGTACTACCCTCTGCGTAAACACTGCTGTGTACAAAGAGCTCTAGGTCAGCAACCTGGTACTGCTGTTTCCATAGGATTACTGAGAAACATGTATTTTCCTGTGGTCTAATTGACTGGTGCCCACATTGCAGGAAGGTGTGCACAGCAACAGTGAATAAGGCAAGCATGAGCAATGGGTCAGAGAAGAATCTGTCGAGTTAACTCCTGGAATAAGTCTAATTCCTTGGCACCTTGGACAGTCTCATGTATAATGAAGTTAAATGAAGTCTGAATAACACAGTGGATAAAATATATGTCAATTACTAGAGAGCACTGGAATTACACACCTTCCTGATTTCCTGGGTAAACTTATGTTATTATTTTAAATTTGTGTAAATAGTAAACCCAGAAGACTACTGTGGACTTCAACTTTTTTATAACAAGGTAATAAGCTTCTTTTTTAAATAAAACCCCACAACACTATTGTAACTAATACATTTAAACTTCTCTGAATAAGTCATAAAAATACATCCTTCAAATGATAAAGTTGTTGATACTACTTCACCTAAAATTCAAATGATTCAGAAATTATAACAAGGCAACAAAAATTTTTTTACCCAATAAATTCTCCTTCATACAGTCCCATTTCCTATATTAGTGTTTTCTTCCATTTGGCGACGTTCAATTCAGTTGTATGATGAGTTTACTCCGAATTTTAGGAGGTGGGGCAGAGGAAGTTTCTTCTACTCCTGCTAGAAAGAAACATTTTTGGAACTTAAAACCTGTATTTTTTAGTTGCTCTTCAGAAAATAATTGTTGCTTATGCCAAATTTTGGCAAGTATCTGCCCGTTCAAGAAGAAAACTCATTTAATACCATATTTTCTTCTTATCAATAATTATTTCCTCTTAGGATGATGATGATGATTATGATGATGATGATGACGATAATAATAATAACTATAATCATTTCCTCTTATTAATATTTTTTGGGCTTGAGTGAGAATAGAGGATCAGGTACCTTAGACAATTTATAGTACTACTGTCCAATCACAGTCAATGTAGTGATCACTTGTGTGTCTAAGCTTTTGGTTCTCACAGATAGCTTCTTAAGAACTAAGGAATTAAGTACCCTTGTTATGGGTGTAAATGAGCATGATTACTTCTCTTACTTAGATCCTGACTGGTAATCACTTCAGATCTGATTGGAACTTCACTGAAGTCACTGTTTATTTTCAGTCATACTTATGACACTAAGCTTCCTTTTCATCACACAGAAGCTTCCCTAAGAAAGAGCAAGACAAGACTGTTTTGCTCCAACAGAATTAAAGAAAGGCTAATAAAATCCTTGAACATTAAGCACTTATCCAAGGTTCTTTTTATTAACGAATGGGTAAATAATAACAATTGTTTTCTGTGATCATTGGTTTATATAGAAGAAAAAAAGATGAAGAGACCTCTAAGTTAGCTAATTTAATGATTACACAATAAGAGACTGAAGGGAATTCTTTCAAACTAGAAATCTAATTTTATTTTTGATTGCTTCTGTTTTACAGACTTCAGGTCATTGTAGGCATGTCATAATTTTCATTTTTGCAGGTACAGCTTGAGAAGAAATTAAAAGGAAAAAACTGTCACAAACCAGGAAAAGTAACACTGGATCCTAGCCAACTGCTTTGATATTTGCAGGACCTATAACAATACAACTAGATAATATTGTAATGTCAAACAGGATGGCAAACCACAATACATATGGGGACCTTTAGAACCTTTTATCTTTGCCAACTTTTTTTCAGGCTTTTTTTGAAAATTATTTGTTGCATTCCATTGAAACTCACTGGACTGTCTACAGCCCCCAAGTAGCCTTCCATTGTGACTGCAGTTTGTATGTCCTGCTTTCATTACAGAATATTTTTTCTCTTTTTTTGGTAATATGCAATCCATTTAAATTGCAAATAAGAGCTTGATCTACTCAGCTTGTTTGCTTCTTGGCTGTGACTTCATATACCCACTATATGGAGGTATAAAACTGGGGAAACATTAGTTCTGATAATTTTTCACTATCAACATCACTGGTTTTGACACTGAGTTGACTAAGTTATCTAGTAATATCATCAGAAAACATAAACCATATGGAAGCAGAAGACTGTTTTAGGCATCTCTAGACACATTTACTGCATTCAATTATGAATATTAGCTGCTTTATTAAAGATTAGCCAAAAAGTGGGTACGATCAAATTTCTCTGTATGTGGTTTATATCCATATTTCCTTCTGTCTTCTTTTTCCTTTTATCCTCTCTCCTTAATTCCTTTGCATCCTGTTACAATGTCTTTTTCCTTTACTTTTGATCTTCCCATTTAGGTCTTTCAGTCTGCATATCTCTCCCTGTCTTGCATACCCCAAAATAATTATTTCTAAAAAAGTCAAACTTTTTTTTTTTTTTTTAACCTAAGATGGACATAATTCATCCCAACTGTGTCTTCTCTTTCTCTTCTTTAAAAGTAATAGTTTTATCTCTCTGCTTTGTCTCTTGAGATCCTAAATTTTTTGGAATAGGGCCCATCTTTTAAATAGTAACAGAATACTCCATGGTGCATTGATCCCAGCAGGAGCTTTTAGACAAGAAAGAAATATAAATAATTACAAAGCATTGTCATATGCCTGATCTCCAGCAGCTGTGAGCTCTGTAATAAGAGTGTGATGCTCCTGCTCTCCCAGTTTTCACCTCTCCAATCCCACTGACCAGTCAGCAGTAGGTCAGAACAACTCTGGATTTGGCTCTTCCTCCTATGGCAGCAATATCTGTCAGGCAGTTTCCACAAGATTGGAAGCACAGCTGGGCAAGGACTGCACACCTACACATCCATTGGCTCTGTGGGTTTCCCATGCACAGTTCATGTGTGCATGATTGTCAGATATGAGTAGGAAAGTTATTTTTGTTTGTCAGCATTATCTGTTAACGAGACATTGACAGTTGGATTTTGAAATTAAATATAGCACAGACAAGATTCAATATTTGGCTCTTTAGCTGTAATTGTTCAGATTTTAATTACTGGCAAAGCATATAGTACACATGAACCTTGACTCCTGTCTTCAAAATGCTAAAGATATGTTTAATCTTTTAATTCTTAGTTTTCATGAGTTTTGACCTGAAAAGCATTTTAACTTATCTTCTAAGGTTAATTATTTCAGTGCTTTCACTTTAACCCCTTCACATGAATGACCTGAAAATAAAGGCCAACTCATGAAATTACACACAGGGAGTGAAAAGAACTAAAACAATGTTTTTATCCAAAGTGCTAAACAGTAAGTCTTCTGTAATAGCAGCAGCAGGAATTGTGATAGGAGCATTTGTGAATTACAAATAAACTAGCATTTATCTTCTGATGGGAAAGTAGTAGAATAAAACATATGTCTGTTTTATTCTATACTATACCTAAAACTAAATTTACTTTCCAAATTCATAGTTTCTTTTCTTTGATATAGACATTAAGTGTTTAATAAGTATAGCTACTAGGTATGAGGCATATTGTTGGAGTCACTGAGCCTGCTACTTAGCCAGGGAAAGTGGCTGAGGTCGGCTGGTGGAAAAACTCAGGGAATTGAGAAATGCTTCCCTATGTTTCTGTAAAGCAACAGTCTCTCCCACAAGANCACAACCTTTTTAATTTTATAGCATATCTCAGTACAAGTACGAAAGTAAATGAGTGAGAAAAAATGGTGGTGTAAAAGTGTATGTATTTCTGTGTGATCTGAGATACAATGTTGCTAATAAAACTATTTAAGTTATATCTCTAATATTTATCTATGGTAGTAATAAAACCAGATCATTATTTATAAATGGAACTGTAACCCATGATAATGAACAAATTGCATATTCATGAAGTATAACTTAACCTGATTAATATTACTTGACAAGCACAGCTTTTGAGAAATATCTTAGATATAAACTCCAACTACACAGTCCTAGAAGTAAAAGCTCAGCTTAGATTTTGCACTTTTATTAATTTTGTTTCCAGTAATTTATAAATGCAGCTTATACACTAACTGCTGCTTTTTATTACAAAAGAAGAAGGAAAAAAGCACAAATAAGGCCCTGAAATGAATTTACAGTTCTGTTGGAAACTGGCTGCTACCAGGTAGATTGTTCTTTCCCCAGAAGTGCTTCAGATTTCACTAGGGAGCTATTCCTAGCAACAGAGCCCTTGAGGTTTGAACTGAGATATTAAAAATCAGTAGTCTTTTCTAGAAATGTTACCCAAGAATCTTCAAAACCCCAGCAGCTTAACAATAAATAAATTTTGTTCTCTTTCCCAACAGTTTTAAACTTTATCCACAAAATCATGATTCCCTTTTTCCAGTTATCAGTCACTTATTATTTGTCCTTTAAAATTGAGACTGAATCTTCTCGTTTTAACCTTGGGAGTTTACGCTATGTAATAAAATATGATGTTATAATAAAATAAAATTCAAATTAGAAAAAAACAACTTTTAAGGATAATTTGAGAGAGGCCATTAGAACCAAGGTAACCAAAGTCTTACAGAATGTTTATTATACAAATTCATTGTCTTTGGTGGTAAGTCTGAAAAATTGTTTTATTTTTATCTGTATGTTATTTGGAAACACTTAGAGTAATTTTCAGTTTATCTAGCTTTTTGACTGGGAAGCTAAAGAATATCTATCCAATAAAATCACAAGAACAATGTTATTAAAACATTCCCATAATATAAGAACATATAATCATTTAGGTTGGAAATTACCTCTAAGACCCACAAGTCAGTTTTAAGCTTTTTGCATTTGTATTTCCTTTTCAAGAGTCTTCTGGTTTTTTCAGTTGTGCAAAACTTAAAGGGATTAATAAAGAAGAGATTATAAATTATATAAGTACAGATTTTGGTTTTTTTGGAAATTTTTTCTAGGGCAAATAGCAACTTTTCATTAGATCAAACATATGAAAGCATTGACAGAAAGTGATGCTCTGTTGTAGATAAAATTGTCTTCTGTTTTAACATTTTGTAACAAACACAATTGAAGGGTTCTGCACTGATAAGTTGTTTCATATTTTGTGGACCCTGCTAATAATTTTTTTTTTTAGGTTTCTGTCTGACTATGGTAGCATTTTATGAGATAAAAATGAACAAAAATAAAAAATTTGTCCATACCTGAGCTGCTTATGCGTGCATGACAGAAGTAGAAATATATGGAAAAGTATCAGAAAGATCTCCTTTTGCTACCACAAAATTAATCTTGACTATAGGTAAAATTGAAAGCAGAAGATCTGTGAAAGAGATCAAAGTGAAACACTACCCATAAAGTGCAGACAAACCCATCCTAACGTAGAGGCTACCGCAAAGATGTCTGTCAATCATATTGCATGACAGAGTGAAAATGGGAAAGGAGCATCATTATCACAGCTGCAATCCCTGTGAACATGTTAAAATGGCTGGGAATGTTCTCTAGTATCTCTGGCTTGGAGTAACTAGGAAAGAAATGAAGGGATATTCTTCCTCCTCTTGCAGATGTGCAGAGACCCTTCCTCTCAAGCATTTGCAAGCAGTCCTGGCTAACTGGGGAGGTCCCAGAGGTCTGGAGGTTGGCTAGCATGACATCCATCTACAAGAAGAGCCAGAAGGAGGATCCAAGGAGCTACGAACCTGTCAGTCTGACCTGAGTGCTGGGAAAGGTCATGGAAGAAATCATCCTGACTGCAATCACATGGCAGGTACAGGACAACCAGGGGATCAGGCCCAGCCAGCATGGTTTTATGAAAGGCAGGTCCTGCCTAACCAACCTGATCTCCTTTGGAAAGGTGATTCATTAAGCTGATGGGGGAAGGGCTGCGGATGCTGCTTGGGTGATCTTTAGTAAAGTCTTTGACACTACTGTCCACAGCATTTTCCTGGAGAAACTGGCAGCTTGTGAATGGGTTCTCTCTTCTTTTGTAGTAAAAAACTGTCTGGATTGCCAGGCCCAGAGTGATGGTGAATGGAGTCAGATTCATCTGGAGCCCATTCCCTAGTGGTGTTTCCCAGAGTTCAGTCTTAGAACCTTAGAACCATTCCTGTTTGACATCTTCATTGATGATCTGCATGATGGGACCAAGTGAACCCTCATTAAGCTCACAGATAACAGCAAGTTGGGCAGGAGTGTTGATCTACTGAAGAGCAGAAAGATTCTGCAGAGGGATCTGGACAGGCTGGATTGATGGGCTGAAGCCCATCAACTGTGACATTGAACAATGTAAAGTGCCGGGTCCTGACCTTGGGTCACAACAACCTCAGCAGAGCTATAGGCTCAAGGCAGAGTGGGTGGAAAGCTTCCCAGTGGAAAAGGACCTGGAGGTGCTGGTCCACATATGCCTGGATATGGTCTAGCAGTGTGCCCAGGTGACCAAGGCAGCCAAGGACTTCCTGGCTTGGATCAGCAACAGTGTGGCCAGCAAGACTAGGACAGTGATTGTCCCTCTGTACTGGGCACCAATGAGGCCACACCTCAAGTCCTGTGTCCAGTTTTGGGCTCCTCCCCACAAGAAAGACATTGAGGAGCTGGAGCGTGTCCAGAGCTGGTGAAATGTCTGGAGCAAAAGTCTGCTGAGGAGCAGCTGAGGGAGCTGGGGTTGTCTAGCCTGGAGAAAAGGAGGTTCAAGGGAGACCTTATCACTCTCAATAAGTACCTGAAAGGAGGTTTTGGCCAGGTGCAGGGTTGGTCTCTCTTCACAGGCAACTAGTGAGAGGACAAGAGGAAATGGCCTCAGGTTGCAGAAGAAGAGGTTTAGATTGGATATTAGAAAAAATATATTAGGCATGTGAAGTCACCATGAAGGTAATGGTGAAAGTAAAAGAGGGGAATTCATATACCCTTTGCAAACATCTGAGTTGTTTATGGATGTTTCTGTGAAGAAACCACAAAAAAAAAAATCCTTTTTCTTGAGCTCATCTTTGCCTATATATATATAATTTTGTAATGAAATCTCTCCCTAAAACTGAAATGAGCAAACCAAGAAACTCTCACCTACACAACTAACCAAGGCCACTGCATAAAGACATCAAGACTAACACGGAGATACATAAGAGCACCATGACTATCTAGTAAGAAGCCCTACCTCCTGCTCTAGCTGTCAGCTTGACTTTCTCCAGCAGGTGCTAGCTGCAAAAGCTTGGGCTCCAAAGCAGTCGTGGTCGGCCCTCTCCCCAGATGCTTACCCCATTGCTGGGCCTTTATTTTGTATTCACCTTCCTTGTATCCCTGTATGAATTTTGCTTTGATCCATTTAAAGTCAGCGTAGATGTGTTCTCTGGGATGTGCCGCTGGTGTTGTTATGGCCATTTCTCTTTCACTACACTCTCTTTTCCTGGTCTGATCTTCATCTAGATGTTCTAGGGAGATCTAGGGATCTCCCTTTCTTGCTCAAACAGTATGCATGCATTCTAAATTTAAAGGTCCTAAGCTCTACCCTGTCCTACATATTGTACATTATGTTACATTCATATTTCCCCAAACCCCTTTTAAGAAAATTACCATGCTTGTCATGAAGCCCACCAGTGAAATACTTGGATAAACTTATAACAAAGCACAGACATTGGATCCATTCTGTGGGCCTTTCTCCAACTAGCTTTCTCAACTCCCTCTCTTCATCACTGCTATGATCAGTTTTAGAGGTATAAAGGTAGGTTTGAAAATTAAACTCTGTGTGTTTGATATATCTATGGTTCAAATGACCAGAAGGGCAAAAGAAGAGAAGGTATTATGGAATAGAAAATAGCCCTAAACACACAGTCAAAAAAGCTTGAGAGGAGATTTTTTCAAAACATACAGCATGTTTCTTAGGTGGTTTATAACCTCTCAGAAATATCTATCTATCTATACCTCTCTCAATATGCATGCATAAAATATGGGTATAACTTTCAAAATTAAAATCCAAATTTACTTCTTTTATATAAAATTTTTTTTTTTACATAATCTATCAATGCAACAGAACTACAACTGCAAAATGAATTTAGCTTGCCACCAGCTGGCTTGTCATTAATGTGTGTACATCATCAAACCAACGTGGCTCTTAAGATGCATTAACATAATATATAATCAAAATTTTATTGCTTGGAAGATGTATATCTAAAATATAAGGCCAATTTGTAATAAAGAATATATTCAGATATTTAATTTTTTTTCTGGATGTTTCAGATAGCTTAGGTTATCTAAATATGCATTTGTAGTTGAGAATATTGCTAGATCTCAAAAAAATGAACTAACATATGTCAATATATGACAATTAATTTGCCAATGTATTTTTATTTATTTCTATTAATTTTTCAGCATATTAGTATTTTTTTAAATATTTATTTCAAGAGTCTTTAGAGACAGGTTGATTAAATTGTATAATTTTCTTTCTCATATATGATAAATGTGATTTGGAGCTAACAGTGTCAAATTATTTTCCCAGTTTAAACCTTTGTTTGAAAAACTGTTCATGAAGTTTCACATTGTATTACATTATTACAAGACATTACTTTTTAGTTACAGTGATATCTGTCAAAGTGAATCTACCACAAAACGCAATACTGACTAGGGTTTAGTGAATAATTTGCAACAATGGATTTATTTTAAAAAATTAGCCTATTGTCTGCTTGTGGAATAACTTCCAATGAAGAAATAAAAAGCAAATGATAATATCTTTGAATAAATTTAGAAACATTCAAATGATCTATTTTCAGTCTTTGCTTTTTATTTTGTTTAATTTGTATCATTCTCTGCAGCTTGCATGTTCATGCACCATTTGTTATGAACATCTAAAACACTAACTTACAAGTTATTTATTTCTGAAGTGTCAGCTATATTACTTTATTATTATTTTATGTTTTTACTTTTCCTTCGATGAAAGCAGGAAGAATTTTCTAGGACCAGTAAAGCTTCTGCAACTATTTGTCTGAAACCCTGGCTTTGCAAATATTCACTTGTATCTTTGAAATTTACTTTCCTCTAATGCTCTTGCCAGTAAAACTCAATCCTTCAAACATTCCTGAAGAAAGATCACCAAAGGGTTGCATGTATTGTCAAAGCAAATTCATTCAAAGGTTGCTTGAAAATCTTGCACTGTGTTTGCTCAGCTGTGTTAAAAGAACAACTCATTCAAGTTGCTCTCAAGGCATTCCCTAAGAAAATCCAAGACTGGAAAAGTGGTTTTGTATTTGACGATTGTTTATTTGTATATTTATGATTTAATGCAAAGTTTTATGAATATGCACTTAATTTTACTTTTTGTTGAAGGAGAAACAATTTCATAGTACTCTGATGTATTTTTTTAAATATTATTTGCTTAATAGGTCTAAGAATTATTTAGTGGAAGACAAAGCAATATCTGGATTATTCTGAAGCTCTTTCTTTCTAGTGGAAATGAATGAATGTCTAACCATTCAATATTTGTTCCCCGTTATCCTAATTGCCAGTCCATCCTTCATAAGGATGTTGTGTTGTTACACTGCACCACTGCATGTTTCATTATTTTTGTGTAAAAACTTGTCCCCACTAAAAAAATAAGATCACACTGGAACTCTAATAACATATAGAAAAAAAACCCCTCATCCTGCATATTCTTAAATGACTTTAGGATGAGCATGAATGTGATGGTATTAGGGAGAAACCAGTAGCCTGGAAAATTCCTCTGCTTTTTAACAGAGTGAATACTTTAACTTATTTGTCCCATAATTTTCATTCATAAGTATCATATCCCATTTGACATCTGAGAGGAAAGGCAGAAACCTTAGCATACAGCTAAACTTGTGTCAAAATTTCCATTTATATGCTGTGCTGAGTTTATTCTAAAAAAGTAGAAAATCTAAAGTTTTTCCCTTGGCACAAAACAATTTTTCTTTTATCATTCCACCTGTCTAATATGTGAAATAGTCTACATTAAATACAGAAAATGCATAAAACTAAATGCAGAAATATGAATTTCTTTTATGCTGCCAGAGTTTAAAAATTGTTTTGTCAAGAAAAAATATTTAGTGTAATTGAGACAAGAAATTTTATGGAAGACTTGCACCTCTCAAAAGTAGCATGACTTTAATTATTTAGTTGTGTCAATGACTTTGAAAATCCTTTGATAAGAGCATTTTGCCATATTTCATTTTTTCTGAATGTTGTGGTTTGAAGCTGTCACATGAGAGAGACCCCTGGGTGCAGCAGTAGCTGCTAGTCAGCTTCTCCCTTGGCCCTGTGCTGCTTTTCAGGTGCTGGTGACACACACACACACCCCCTCCCCCACGCTCCAGCCAGAAAGCTCAACATTACCAGACGCAAGGAGTCATGGAAGGCTCTCCCACATGGCAGATTCCACAGGTGATGTTTATTCCATCCCCGCAGAGGACACCAGCAGAAAGAGAGTGAATGTGGCTGGGAGTCTTGCTTACATAGGGTGACCGAGCCAATGGATGAGGGCTACAGGAGTGGTACGAGATGGGACTCGGTAAAAGCACTGATGGGCAGAGGGAAGGGACAGCACAGGGGACCTGTCCAGGTGAGCAGATACACAGGAGAGGGAGAGGTAATCTGATCTGAGGGTCTCGGCTAGGGTTACAATTCATTTGCTAGGGACTGTGGGAGAGGCTCTTCCTTTAGAGAGCGTAGGGGATACATTTCAAATCTCTGAGGTTCTCCACCAGCTGGCCCCAGCTAATTCCATTTTCTCATGCCCATCACCTGACACAGCCGCTGTCTCAGGGACCCAACAGTCACCAGCAACAGTCTGCTTGGAAACAATCTGCTGAGATGCAAAAAACATCTTCTCCCATGAAAATCGCACAGGCTATTCATACTGTAGTCACGGGCCACAATGTAGGGTTTAAAACTTTTAAGAATGAGTTATTTTGGCCTGAAAACAAAGGCCAAAATCCCTAAAAGCCTTTCGCCACTTCTATATAGCCTGGCATAAGCATTTCTCATAGCTTCATAGGCCGTGCATAGATTCTCCATCCCCCCATGTACTTCAAATGGATTAAAGAGACAAGCGCTTTGTGATATTACAGTTTTTACCATGGCCTGCAGAAAGCATTTTTAAGCTACGTGCTAAAAGCTCCTCCGCCCTGTTTTCCCTCTTGCCATCTTGGCTCTGTCCCACGTGACTTCCTTCCCCTTTCTCTCTGACCTTGGAGTCTCCATGTTAAGGAATTGATCATGTTCAGGCTTTACATTGGAGAACGCCTCTCTCTCTTGTATGCTGCTGGCTGCATGGTGCCTTCTTTGGTTTGGTACCAGCTGTGCTGGCTGCACAGAGGCATTGCCAGCTGCTGCTGGGCAGCGCCAGTGGTGTGGAGCAGAGGGGGAAGGCCCGCCGGTCCCCAGAAGCCGTGCTGGGTGGTTTTAGCTGTGTGGCAGCCCATGGATGTTTTTAGCAGCCTGCAGCTCCGGGATGGCTCCTCCACAGCGACCCGGGGCCCATGCTGCTGCGCCGTGGCAGGGGGAGGCCTGGGCCGGCTCCAAAAGATGGAGACCACTGGTTTAACAGCTTGTCTTTCAACTATGTTTCAACCTACTACACCGAACAAGGCCAAACATATAATCAGGACAGCGTAACATCAGTTCTTTTATTTTCTTGGGGTGACATTATTATGCTGTGGCCTGCTCTATGCCCAGACATGAATCCCGTGCCTTTTTGTGTCTTTAAGGAAGACCCCAAGGCGGGGGTGGGGGTGGAGGGGGCAGGCAGTGGAATTCCATTGGCNGGGTTGGAGGGGGAAGGCAGTGGAATTCCTTTGGCTCTGTGTTCAAAAACACAGATAACATGTTTGCTTGTTTCTCAGCTCTTGGCTTCTGCAGCAGGGAAGAGAGCGGCAATCTCTTGCTTTTTAGCTAGCTTCTCATTCACTAGCTGAGGAAAAAGGTTTTCCTGGGACTTTGTCTTCTTCTTCCCTTCTGGACTATTCAGAACATCACTGGGAGGTCCTACACCACGGTCTGGAGGGGCCCACACAGAACCCCAGCCCCGGAGAGAGAGCAGAGCCATTCCTACAAAGGACTTTGAATTTTACCAGGTTCTCTCCACAGTGAGAGGTTTTATTATTTAGCATTATTCTTTCTCCGTGCCTGCATGCACTCTGCTTGTTAAATAAATAACTTCTTTTTCACTTTCCCCCGAGGAATTTCTTCCCGAACCTGTGGAGGTGGAGCTGCTGAAGCCTGCCTTCTTTGGAGGAGGTGTTAATTCCAGAGCATTTACCTTAATTTGTCTCAATCCAGGACAAAACATTATCCCATCTCCTCTAAGGCAAAGGTGGTGCAAATTTCGCCACATGGTCCAGTTGATTGTACAATGTAATCAACAAGGAGTTTTGGTGCAGTTGGAGAGTAGGGGCATCCAGCACTTTGTTGTAGCGATGATGACATGGACTCTCTTGTTTCCAGGGAAGAGAATCCTTTATTACACTCATGCGAGGCCTGTACAGCTATGCAAGGCTTTTTTACTATGCTAAAAATATACTGTCTAAAAGTAATCTTGTTGGGATTCTTAACTAAACAAACACACACTGGCTGCATGCCATATCTCCCGTGTGAGGGGGGCTGTCAGGGTCTGTGTGGCCAGAGCCATCCCGAGGCCAGGATGGCGTGGAGAGGCCGCTCCTGAGGCTGGAGCTGCCTGTATGGTAACGGTGATGAGGTCGCAGCTGGGGCTGGCCGTGTGGTGCCAGCAGGGACCACGTGGCCAGCAACAAAAAACATGGTAAATAATTCCCTGATGTGGAGCCCGGATGAGATCAACCTCTCAAATGCAACTTACAGATACCAACTTTCTTCCAAGTCAGAGAGAAAGAAAAAATAAGGACGTGCGAGGAAAACCAACATGGTGGCACTGAGGTCAATGAAAAAGAGAGGGAGGAGGTGACTCAAGCACTGGAGCTGAGATTCACCTGTGAGCCGTGGTGAGGACTATAATGCAACAAACTGTTTCCCTAAAATTCATAAGGTGCCTGGCGCGATGCAGAGATCCATGAGCAGCCCATGAAGAAGAGTACTCTTCTGGAGCTGGAGCACATGGATAGTGAAAAGCTGTAATCTCGTGAGGAACTCGAACAGAGAGAGATGACCCATGCTTCTAGAGATAGAAGAAAAGACTCTTCGCTTCCAAACGAGAACAGCTCATCCTTAAAAGACTAAACCCCATGGACTAAAATGACCCACGCTAGGCAGTTGTGGGAAGACTGCTTGGCCCATGGGAGGGATTCACATTGCAGCAGGTTTGGGCGGGGCTGTTGCTTGTGAAAGTTAAAACCACACTAGAAAAGTCACAGAGAACTATCTCCTGAGGGAAGGATCCCATGGCACAGCAGAAGAAACTTTTCTTAAGCATACTGAAGAAAGACTTTTAAGAAGTGAAATACGGACCAAAACCCCATGTTTTATTTCCTTGTGCGGTTGGTGGAAAGAGGGAGGTACTGGGAGAAGAAAGGTGTTCTAAAGATCTACTTTGGTTCTCATTACCCTTTTTACTTCTAATTCTGTTAATAATAAATCTTCTTTATACTGTTTAAGTTTTTGACCTGTTTTGCCTTAAAGTTTGGGGTTTTTTTTCAATAATCATATTCTCAAGTCATGAAGATTTTGTTTTAATTTCCCCTCCTCTGCATCACTATAGCAGAGGAAAATCAGTAAATTCTTTTCGTGGGTGTCCGGAGCTTAGCCAGCGTCAAACTATGAAATTTTTAAAGCTATGTTTTAAAAACAGTAAAAAACTCAAAAGTAGCATTTCTTTTAACTTTTTAGGATAAGAAACAAAGACACAAATATTCTCCTGTGATAATATGTATCTGCGGTTTCCGCTATAAAAATTGTTAGAGAATCCTACTTTATTGTTAGAAAATCCTACTTTAGGTGCTTTCTGCCACAGCCTTAAGATTATTCAAGTGTTGATTTTCTTGAATGCTAATAAGAAGGAGAGATATGTGACAATGTTGCTATTTTTCTCCTTCTTATGTATGTGAAAGCAGTTAGTATTGAAGCAGTAAACTCACACTTTTATCTGAAGTCTGAAAGATTCAGAGGACATGCTAACAAAGACTGAATAGTGAAATATAATGACAGGAAAATTCTGAAGAATTTCATAAACAGAAGGGACTTAAAGAGTTGGATAAATATTTATAACGTACAAAGTTGAAAACTGCAGTCACTGGAATTCAACAGAAATTTCCTTCCACAGTTTTTCATGATAAGCCTTTATATATTCAGAGTGCTTCTCACACCTGAGATCTAAACAATAAAAGATCTTTTCTTCCCTCTGCAAAGCTTTTTTCCTCACCATCTGAAAGCCAAAAATATTTAAATATATAATTAAAATATTACAGAATATCAATTTTACTTTCAATATCCATCAGATCTATAGATAAAATCCTCTGTAATAGGTTTCTATTATTACATGGCAAAAATGTTTTCATTTACAATATAACATACAGAAAACATTAGAAGGCACTCAACTTATTTACAGTGAAAACCACATTTTAAAATATTTCTGAGAGGAAATTAAGCAATTCTGAAGGTAATGTAGTGGATCTGCGTGCATGACTCTCAGTGTTTTCTAGATCAACGCTTAATCTATAGGAAAACAGACATTATATTCCCAGAAATTCTGTCTGCAAATGTAATCTAGGCTGAGAGCATTCCTTCTCATACTTGCCAATATGAGGATTTTTGTATGTTTCAATGATGACTAGGTTTTGATTTCTCACAAAAATATCCTGTACAAGGTACAAAAAAAATAGTATAGCAAACCAGGTGTTTTTATTTTTGCTACATTTATTCCATAAAGAGTAAAGGTAAAGTAAAGGGAACAGGTACATGTACCGGGATCAGGTACATTTAACAGATTGTTAATATTCAAATACTACTTTCTTCAAGCTCAGAACTGGAGTATGCCTAAGTGCAGGAAGTCAGCCAAAAGTGCCAAGAAATCTGCATGGATGAAAGGTCAATCTCAAAGACAAAAGGACACCTGCAGAAGGTGGAAGAGTTAAAAGAAGGGAAAGGTAACCTGGGAAGAATACAGAGACACTCTTGTAGTATCCAAGGACATGGCTAGGAGAAGCTAAATTATAACTTGATTTCAGTAAAGGACGTCAAAGGGAAACATATAGAAGGACTTCTAAAAATACAAAGGTGACAAGTGGAAGACTGGAGAAACTGGCCCTGATGACACAAGGCATGGGCAAAGCTGAAGTCCTGAATGCCTTCTTGGCCCCAGACCTTGCCAGAAAGATCTGCCTTTAGAAATACCAGGTCACAGAGGCCAAGAGAAAAGTGTGGAGCCAGAAAATGTTAACCCTTGGTGGAAGAGGATCAGGTTAGAGAACACTTTAAAAACTGGATCTACATAAGTCCATAGGTTCCAATGGGATACCCCCACAAGTGTTGAGGGATTTGTCAGCCCATAGGCCTGTTGTCATTGTGAAGTCAATCTATTAAATAATCTCTGAGTATTCATGATGACTGTGAGAAGTTCCTGGTCATTGGAGGAGAGCAAATGCCACTCCTACCTTCTAAAAGGGCAACAGGAGATCTCATAAAACCTCAGGCCAGTCAATCTGCCTTCATTCCTGGAAAAGTGATGGAGCAGCTAATCCCAGAAATCATTTGCAGGTACAATGACAAGAAAGTCATCAGGAGTAGTCAGCATGTCTTCACCAGGAGGAAGTCATGCTTGATGAACCAGACAGCTTTCTACAATGAAAAAATTGGCCTGATAGATGACAGAAGATCAGTGACTATTGTCTACCTGGACTTCATTAATGTTTTTGATACTGTCTCCCAAAAGATCCTCATACAGAATTTGATGAGGACAAGAGATGGGTCACTTAGAAAGTTAAGGGACTGGAGCATCCTTCATGTGTGGAAAGGCTGTGAGACTTGGGTCTCTGGAGAACAAGGACTCAGGGATTCTTATGAATATGTACAAATATCTGACAGGAGTGGATAATGAACATGAAGCCAGGGTCTTTTTAGTGTTTCCCAGTGAAGGGACAAAAGGCACTGTACACAAACTGGAACAGAGGAGGTTCTCTGTAAATGTCAGGAAACACTTTTTCAGTGTGAGACTGACAGAATTGGGCACAGGCTACCCACAGATTTCATGAAATCTCCCTCCTTGGAGATATTCAAAAGCTGTCTGAGCATGGTTTTGTGTAAGAGGACTCTTGGTGGCCCTGCTTGAGGTACAGGACTAGGTGACCTCCAGATGTCCCTTTGGACCTCTGCCATTCTGTGATTCCCTATCACCTGAGTATCCAGACACTGTGCAATGCACCCCTGTAGTACATGTCTGTTCATAGCATGTCTTTTCAGAATATATTGCTACTAAAGCATATTGATGGTCTGTAACAGAGTAAGTCCTTGGTGCTGCTGAACACAGCCCATACCTTGATAAGTTCTGATCTACAAGAAAATAAAGCATTACAAAGGCAAGATCCCTGAAAGAGATCCAATGGTTCTGAGAGAGTTATTAAACTATTTGCTGCTGAAGTATTTCTATTCATTCTGGCTTAGTGTTTTGAAATTTATAGGAGAAGAATTTATGTTATACAATTTCAACATGATATAAAATACTATCTGTAACAGCAATCTGCATAGTGTAGCAAAGAAGAGGTGAAGATAAAGATGTCTTTCAGAAATCTTCACGATCTCTTGATAATTTTAGGGTCGTTACAGCCTCTGGCGAAGTTTAGCACAGCCTCAAGGATGCTCTAAAATCTGCTGGTTTGTAAATGCCTCCTGGGGCCATTATGCTAAGAACAGTCAAGCCATGCCCTTGGCACTTGACATGCAGGAAACACAGAAGATGATAAGGGTAAGATAAAACCAAAGATCAAACAGACAACATAAACATCAAACAAGAAATTCTTAATCTATATCACAAGAAGGAGTACTGAAAGAAAGCAAACCTGTCAGAGAACTACTGGAAGAAAAAAGACATTAAGGAAGAGCACAATATCAATGAGAAACTAATTTTTAATTTTTTTTAGTCTTTACCAAATGCTGTGATTAAGGAGTTGATTATTCTGAACTTCCTTTCTAATAATAAAGAATATCAGAGAATTAAAATAAAAGGCTTTGATACAAATTGATAAATGTATTATGAAACCTTGCTAACATTTTTTTTTCATTTAGCTTCTGCATAAGCTAAGGGAAGAGGCAGCTGTTCAGCTGCTAAGAATTTTCAATTTCATGTTAAAATAAATTAATATCCCAAAAGAGTGAAGTAAGTGCTGTAACTGTATTTTAAAATGTTGTTAAGAATGAACCAGGCAGCCAGTGATATAAAACACTGCTTATACTCCTGTTTAAATTGTTTGAAATTATCTTTTATAAAAATTAATTATTGGGAAATGGGGAAAGTCATTGTATTGATATCTGTGTTCTTTTCTGCACAAGGGGACAGTCATGCTTCAATAATGTTTGCCATTCTTTGAATGTGAACTGCATTTTTTTAGGATTAACTTTGTTTAATAATGTTATTTTGTTGCTTAGAATTTGCGAAGTATGACAATAATTTTTTCATAAAGAGAAAAATAAAATGAAATAAAACAAAATTGAGAGATCTGAAGGAAATCAGAAGGCAAGTAGGGCAAGTACTGTTTTCACAAGTACCTCTGCAGTTAGACATTTCTCATCCAGTATAGTAAACCAAGGTTGCAGGAAGAATTAGCATGCATAATTTGCATGTCTTGTGAAAATCTCCTAACTACTGAAACACAAAAGGGTTTTCCATTAATCTATATTTAGTGAGCAGTCTTGTGTTTTACACAAAGCTGAACTTTCACAGGAAAGTTCTAAGAAGGTTTAATTCAGAAAATGCTATTCTTCCTGGAAGATTCTTCTTTGAAACTTTAGACAGTGTGATATGAAACTGGGTTGTTTGGAAAATAATAAACTTCAAATATATGGACAGCTGTTGCAAAAGTAATGCACGTATCCCACAACACATTGGATAAAATTGGCTACTGTCACTGACATTTCTCTTTATGAAAATCAGTACTCTTCTCACACATTTAGGCCTCAGAATACCTGTTGAAAATGATATACTGAAGTTTGATGATTTTTTTTTCAGGAAGATAAAAATGTTATGATACATTTGTCTAAAAGTATCATCTCCAGAACTACTTGTGAGACTGTAATACAGCCCAGTTCATTTCCTGACAGAAAAATGTGTATTTTTTCTCCTGCTACAATAAATGCAAGGGAAGATTAGATATTATTTTTTCATTTCTCCTGCTGGTCCAGTTGTAATTTTTCTCTTATTTTGACATCACCACTATAGTTTTAAAATTTAAATTAGAATTATTTTATTAGATTATTTTTAATGATAATTTTCTATTTTTTGCAATTGTTTGCCATAGACTCATTGTAAAATAAAGCCACAGATTTGAAGGTGCTTTGTAATCTGTCTCTGGCCCCAGCCGCTATTATCATAAAATAAGATGGTATCTGTCTTTATTCATCTGATTAAACTAAACACATCTAACGTGTATTACTTAAAAGTTATTACTTTGGTGTTTTTAAATTTTTCATCCATTATGATGAAGTTATTGCAAAAAAAATATGAAATGCTTAAGCAGAAAGCAGGGAGAATAATTAGGATTCACGACTGTTAATATCACATGAATTGCTCACGTTACCTGTGTTAATAAAGTCTAGAACAAATATGTTCAAGGGAGTCATCATCTACATGCCTTTTTGTGCCTTTTTCTAATCTATATTTACTTAAAATCTCTTAGGAATATTCACTTTTACATTAGAGTTTAATTTTCATGGACCAGACAAATTGCTTTTGACAAATTTGTGGTATTTATCATATTATCATAATTTTATTACTATTGTCATGTAACCCAGAATGGCATTGCTAACCAATATCAGTTATATCAAAGAGCTCAAACATTTAACTTAACAGAAATATCATGTCTTTGGCTTTCTTTTTAATCAGGATAATGATTTTAGCAGTCATCCTCAAAATTTAAGTAACACCAAATGCCCCTTTTTTTCTACACATTTCTACACATTAACTAAGTCTTTTGGGACCTAAAAGTTAACTTTTTTCAAGGATTAGTAATCATCACATTGATCTTCTCATTTTGGCAACCAGTTCACCTTATCTAATGCAAATATTGATCTAACGCCATCACTCCGTAGCAAATTTAAAGTTTTGGGGCAAAATTTTCTTTACTTCTGACTGGGTCATTTATTTTTTGAAAAAGTATCTACAAAAGACACAGCACACACAGGAGCTGAAAGGAAAGGAGAGAACTGAAAACTTTTAATGGGAATCCAAACCTTCTACTGAGAGGTTGGACAGGTCATCTCCCTTAACAAGACAGATAGGAAGTATTCATTTCTTTTAAACTGACATTGGCAAGGACAAAATGTGAAATAGCTTTATTAAAAGAAAGAACTTGAACTCCTACAAAGGGAGTCATTAAAAACAAGTCTGTGATACAGTGATAGTAGTTGAATACAGTGCAATTGGCATTATAATTCCTAGCAGAAGTCTACTGACTATAGTCAGATATATGATGTCGTTTCCTAAAATTAAATTACAAGACTCTTCTGTTAATTATTTAGCTTATAGGGCCTTGCCCCACTGTGCCAGACTGCTCTAATGGCATTTACAAGAAACATCTCCAAAAATATGAAAGAGGCTTTAGATCTTATACATTAAATAGCAGACATTTTAATCTATGTAGAGGTTTATAAAAAGAAGCTCAGTATTTCTGTAATTATTCACAACCTCACAAACTGTGAAATATTTCTTATCTATTTCACAGGTTTTTAGTGGAATCCCTTTAAAAGAGAACCAGAGAAGATCTAGGAATACTGTCCATTTGTTCCAAAAATCTCAACCATTTCACAAAATTTCAGCTTTTCCACCATTCCTGTATAAACATGTAAATACACTGATGCAAATAGGGAGATAATTATGTTCTCAATTTGGAAGATAATGGAGTTCTACATTCTGGCTTCATCAGGTCCAAGTATATTTTAGTTTTACAGGTATATTAGCAAAGGCGGCAATCAGATTAATGAAAACCTATTAATAATCCTTCCAGATAATATCTGGTGAATTTATATTTCATATTATATAAAATTTCCTTGAAGCAATTCCTTGTTCTGTTTCTTTCAAATGTCTATCTTCAATCCTGGGTAGCACTGTTATCCAACACAACTGTCTTTAGGAAAGAATTGTTCCTCTGGGCACTTCAATATGTTCTAAGTGGCGTCACTCAGATGTCACTCAGAGATTGAAAAAGCTGACAAACATGTGAACTCACAGACCACAAAGATCCAAAATTTTTATCTCATCATTTTTCTTTATGCCATCTACATGGGTTTCCCTCTAACTTTCAGGAAATATATTTTTTCAGCCATCATGAAGAGACAATAGAACAAAGATTTGAAGCAGAGAGCACAGACTGGAATGTATAGCAGGAGTTCAGATAAACAGCAAACTCTTTAAGGAGAAAAATCCCAATATATTTTTAAAGCTCATATAGATGCTGTTAGACGACTTTGAAGACCAAATTTAAGCTAAAAAGTCATTGACTGCCATTGCAACTGAAAATTCTAAAATCATCATCTTCCATAAAACTAACTCACTATTTTAGTGTTTCTGTGGGGATTTTTCCTAACCATAAAGACAAGACTTTACCAGTGAATGTCCTGAGAAACTATCCTAAAATAATGCTGATATCAGGGAAAGTACTTTTATATTTATCTCATAGTTTTCTTTCCTTTTTTCATAGCAGCTCATACTGTGGAAATTTTTCAGAGCAAGGAATCAGGGAGGCAGTTGAGATTTCTAGGTTGAAAAGCCTCGTATCCATGTTGAAATGAGCTTCAAAGGATCTGAAACAGAAACATTGCAGAAGAGCTCCAAAGCCATAGCAAAACATTTCAATACATTCCTATTGCAAAAGTACATGCTATATGTTTAATTCATTTTCAGTGCTCAGCTTATTGAAAGCTGACCATGTGCCTACTGTTACTTGCAACTCCAGTGTCCCCATCCACTAAAGAGCATAGTAAAACTAAAATGATCCAGAGAGGCAGGGAATGATCAAAGATATAAGTACTTCTGTGGAAGGGGATATTAGATTAGGCATCTTTAGCTTAGAGTAAAAGAACCCAAAGTGATATGTTCTTGATGTATAAAAGAATAAAATCCATGAATAAGGAGGCTAGGGAGCAATTAGGCACTATTTTTGTAAAACAAGAACAAGGGGCACTAAATGAAATTATCATCCAGAAAATTTTCAGCAAACAAAGGGAAGTGCTTTTTCACACACTGGATAATTAAATTGTAGAACTCATTGCCACAGGATGTTGTGAAGGTCAAAGATATAAATGGATTCCAAAAGGGATTAGAAATATGAAAGGAGATCCATTGAAATGTACAAAAAAAAAAAAAAAAAAAACAAAACAAAAAAACCCCCCAACCTACCAACTACCCCACCAACAACAGAAAGAAATGGTACTCAGAAAATATCTCTACATTGCAGTGCCAGAAACTGCAAATCTGTATGTGCCCTTTTATATGCTCTGCTTTTCCCAGGCCTCTGCTTCTGACATTTGTCAAGAAAAAGGGGGACATGTAATCTGTTCGTGCTGAATGGATAGGCTTTTCTGGACAGGCCTGCCTGGAAACACTTGAATGGAGGAAGCAGCAGGATATCTCTGATTTAAAACATGTTGTCTTACACCACCAGAGTATCCATGAGGTCTCTGTCAGATTCAAGAATCTGGTATGTAGTGTAGCTGTTTTGCTACAGCTGCAGTGCAACAAACCAAGCAAACTATCTGCCCTGAATGTGGCCCAGACTTTCTTACCAAACCTCACTTTACTTAAGACTGTTATAGCCAAGATGTTAAAATGACTGAATGATACAAATATTTTTTATTATGTCTGAATGATCAGGAGCCCTTGAGGAAACCAAAAATGTCTCTAAACACAGAGAAATATTCTGGATGTTTTTCCAACAAAAAAGAAGTGTAGAACTTAAACAGTATTTAACCACTAAGTCAGTTCTTTGAAGTACTCCTATTTGAACCAAAATTTATTGTTGTGCTGTGGAGTTTTTCAGCCTCCTTTGTCAGATTTTGAATCAAACAAGCAGCAATGATAAGCATTGCTACAATTTAAGCAGCCACTTCAGGATCAGTTAGAGCTGACTTTGTCATCTGAAAAAATTAGATTTCTTTACAGATTAGTTTTCATTACCTCCACACCTCCTCTCTGAACTCATTTATGTTTTAAGAGTCCCCAAAAAATCCAGAAAAAAGGCCATTTAATTCATTTTTTTTTTAAAATAAGACAGAAATAAGACTATGTTTGTTCCTAAAAAAACTCAAAACAACCCTTCTGCACTTTATATGTACCAAGGCTAAAAATAGGTAAATTACTTGAACATTGCCAAACAACAGATAAGGATGTTAAAACAATAGTCTAAACTGTGTCTGTACTTTTAAGAATAGGAATTGATGCTATGGGTGAGTAGTGTTGTTTTGGTGGATTAAATTTGCGTGAATATACACAAGTGCAGAGTTTTACAAATAGTTGTGATACTCCATGGAATTTTACAGAAAGGCATTACAGACAAAGAGGAGACAAGCTTCCTATGAAGGCAACAATTCTTGCAGGAGGACAAATCTGCTATATTTTGTAGTCACCAAAAGTAGATTTAGAGATTACTTCAAAAGCCCCTCTCACTGTGTCAAACAGCTTTACTGATGGATTTGTTGCCTGCTTTTCCACAGCTATCAAAAATCCTTCTCTATCACCCTGCTTTTTGACCTTAAATTCTTGGTGATCTCTGGCTGCCCAAATAAATTAATACACAGCTTTCCCATTTTTTTTAATGAGAGCATCAGCCTCCTGGTGCAAATTAGGCAGGGGTCATAATATATTTTTTTTCCAAGCCATACATAGTGCTGTTCAGAAACAACTGAAAAATTGTTTTTCAAGTATATCACTGTGTGCAGTCACTTTGCCAGAAAAAAAAAAAAAAAGATTTTTTTTTCTATGAGGCATATGGTGATGGAGGGAAACTTATGGGAGAGGCAGGGGTCCTTCAAAATGTTTTTACTGACAAATTCTGATATTTCATAGGCAATTCTTAAGTCACTTTCCAATCTTTTCTTATATAGCTTTCAGTTTGTGTTTTGGGTTTGGGAGTTTTTTTGCATTTATAGCAAATCTTTTTGCAATACCTTTATTGCTTAGTTTTACCAGAAACATTGCCGTATCTAAGATATTTTAGCAGTCAGACAGTGATTTTGTATTCCTGTGTAGAACTTAAATTTATACTGTGTGTGATCTTGGGCTTTAAATATGCACTATAAAGAGAAAGAAGAGTTAGGCTATGGTATTTTTGGTCAGATGCTTAGGCACCTTCTAGTTGGTTTTGTCACCATTTTCTTAATTTTCTGAGTTATACTAATAAAAACCTACCTATAGCTTTGGATGTATACAGCAAACATTATGAACTGAAATCGATACCACTTGAGAAGAAAAAGAAAAGCATAAGGAAAAAGAAATGAGACACAATAAAAAGAAATTGGAACTATTGTGACTGAAAAAGTAACAGTCCTTTAAACGATCAAGACTAGAGTTAAACTTTTTATCTTGTTCTGCCTTATAAGGGAGTAAGGCTGCCCATCTTCCCTTCCCAACTCTTCCATACTGGATTTAAAGATAAGGGTGATACATTATTCCTTTAGGCATTCGGAAAACCATGTAAAATACTTATGTAGACATTTGCCCTGGGTCTTGCATATCTTATATTACAGCAAAATCCAGAGCTACTCTGAGGTAGTGATTATACTCACTATTAAACAATCTGCAAACCTGACTAGACTGAAACATTTATTTCACCAACATCCACAACCTGAGGGACAGTAATCAGTAAATAGACAGATAATTCACTTGTTTTTTATGGGACATTATATATTTTATTTACAGTTGAAAATGCACTTAGAAAGTGCAGTAATGAGAGCAACTTCTTGATTACTTTCTTCACTGTAATAGTAACGATAAGACTCCTTGTTGAGTTGAACTGTTCAATGTGTCTGCTTTGAAAGGCTGCTTGGCAAATGGGCACACACAGGTTCTCTAAGCTCAAGAACCATAATGTCTATAAGCCTGAAGTGACTGTGGGTAAGCTCCCATCTATAAAAATGCTGAATGCTGGCTACTTTTCACCAGCAAAGTGAAATTACAGTTATAAAGCAATCATGAAAACAGAAATACCCACAGGAGTCAGTGGGAGGTTTGGAACTATGCAACACAAACCTCGCACTTACAGTGAAACACATCCTCACTGCAGCTAGATTTTGTGTCTCTGAGCTTGGCTAGTATATGGCACCAACACAAAATTTTCTTCAGCAGGGACTAAAACCATGTGACAATATTTAAATGTAATCAAGCTGTTATGATCCCTTTTTTATTTCCATGAAAATCTAAATATGGGCAAACACACTTTGGTGAATAATGCAGTAGATGTGCTGGATAGGATACTTCACCTTGCTCTCCTTCATTGGCCTCTCTGAAAGGCAGATGGCAGAACAGTGTGATGAATACTTTTCTTTCCCTATTTAGAATCATGATTTCAAGTAGCAATAAAATTTAATCTTTATGTTCATTATGTCTACTTCTTATTTTTCTCTTTCTTTTGAAGAAACAAAAATTTTATTTGATATATAAGGCATCAGCATGTCTAAATACAGCACTATATTAATTTCTGTGTCATACAACTCTATCTTAATCTGCAAGCAGATGAAATAATATGAAGCTGCTGGATGCATTATTGGGTCCAGCAATGAGACAAAATGAAATTAGAGGTACAAGAGGCAGTTATTCAGAAAGAATATGGTTTCACTAGGATGCAAGTAAGGATTGAGATAGAGTAATAGAAGGAATGAAAAACACTGAATAAGCCTAATTTTAATTATCTCATATACTCAATGGCAAAGGCTTTCTAATGAGTGATTAAACACAAAAATATCCACAAGGCTCACAAAATCTTCCTGAGGATATGGATATGGAAAAGAATCAAAAGCCTAGGTTGCCCTAAATATCCATGAAATAGATTGTCATATGAAACAAATACTACTGGCCCTGAATAATTAATCAAAGCCATTTTGTTATATAACCAAACATAAATGCAGATTGTAATGAGCCCTTTAAGGAAATGTGCTTACATGCCTTTAAAAGAAAGCACTTATATTGCCACAGAAAAATGTTAGAGAGAACATGTAGGAGTACAAAATCCCACAGAGAAATTATAGGGCTTTTAATATAACACTATTTAGCTAAGTGATATGAAAAGAAGCATGAAAAATATGTAGACTATGTAAATGGTGAAGATTGAGACAGGGATTTTTAATTAGAATTTGAATAAACAAAAGGAAGGAATTGAAAGTGTAGGCTGGAAAAAGTAATACCTTTCATTTGGTCATCTATATTACTCCATCACCATAATGTCCAATTTTTAGAGCTAATTTTCCTAAGAAGGAAGTATAAATAGAACATAAATAGGCATCATTAGGCAAAAACTAAACCACTGGAGCTTCAAGAGGGAAAGATGCACATGTGTCTGTTTACACATTTAGATAAATATGTGGTATTTAAAAATTCAATATTACATTTTGGAATACATTTTTCATTGCTTTAATAACTAGACCTTGTGTAGAAAGCCTTTGCTCTGAATTGTTGAAAGGAAAGGACTTTCTCTCCCACAGCTCAAATAACGCCAGTATTTTACCAGCTTTCCCCAGAATTTCCCCATAAAATGCCATAAAGACTATCAGTTCTTTGTGCATTGATCACTTGACAAATCACTTTACAAAACTTGTCTTTTTCCCCACTAAATTCTCAGGTAAATTGGTGTAAGAACTATTCTCAATAGCATAATACTAGATTCCGCAGGTTGGAGAAAAGACAAAGGGATGGAATTTTTTCATACATTGTCTGTGAAAAGGGCTGGCACATCATCAGGGCCCCTTTCTTTGTCTCATCAAGCAGAAAATTAAATCTGTAGTTGATATACAAGACTGTTATAATTGACATTGTGTTTCAAATTACTGACAGGCATTTAATGAGTATATTCTTTAATAAGCTTTTTGTCTTCATATTGTTTTTCAGTCTGGTTAATAAGGAATCCTACCATATGAAGATTTTAGTGATGGTAGAAAATTTTGAAATCCTGGAAAGAATGGGAATGAAGCCTGCATATTCTGTATTGGTGACTCAATTTATGCTTGTGCCATATATCCTTGATGTTAAAGATTTGCTTCTCAGCTGAATAAGACTGAGTAAGGTCCTTAGTGAATTCTCAGGTATACAATGGATTGTTTAGGTCCATCTTCTTTACCATTTATTTTAAAAGACATGACAAAAGCATCAGCTATGAACCCAGCAATTCTGGTAACAATTCAGGGCTTGTGTTGGCTTAGAGACCAGCTGCTCTTTTGGTATCTATCCATACATTCATGGGAGATTTTTTGATTAAAATTGTGTCTTCTTCAAAGTTTGAAGCCACATTTTCACAATCAGATTTGGTGCTCATGAGTTTCACTTTTGGTCACTACATTCCTCTACCATCCTGGTATAGTCACAAGACAAGTGAAACTGCTGAAACCATACTTTACCGTTATGAGTTGGCCAAAGCTCCATTATTTGCAGAATGACTCATCTCATTCCTTTCTTGATCTCACTGTTCATTTTCTGGGAAAAATTTTTGTTGCCTCTGAAGTACTCAAGTGATAAATAGGACAGGGGAAGACAATGGCCTGTAAAGGTCTAGATTAATGTATAAATAATGTTACAGATTACATTTATAGTGTTGGGGTTTTTTTGTATTTTGTATTCTCTCTTCCTGCTATTATGCATTTATTATGTAGTGGTGTCTAGACACCAACAAGCTTTGGGAAATGTATAAAAATGGCATTCCTTTGCTCAAAGAGGTGACAGTCTCAAAGAGACTGTGTAACAAGTGGATGCAACAAGCATGTAGAATAAGGGCATAACTACCAAGATGTTGTGAAGAGGTGGGAGGAATATGGGTTTGAGCTATTTGCAATGCTATCCCAACATGTTGTCTGCAAGTTCACTGTGTACCTGTTAAATTTCACCAAACACAAGTTATACACGCATCAGTTCATGTCTCTGAAGTGCCTGTATCCTGGTGCAGGCAGCATGGGGAATAAACGCGATGAGGGAGATCTGTGTGCATTTGTGGACTATGGTGTTGGAGATGTGTTGGGATGGCTTCTGTCTCTGGTGTGTTGCAATGGAGGGGGGGATATGGGCTCTTTAGGAAGTATAGATGGAAAAATTAGGAGGGAGAGTTGTCCTTTTTCTAAGAGAGCATCTGGAGCACGTAGGCCTTTACCAGGATGGAAAAGGAACCAAATGTGAACTTATTTGTTAGAATTTAAAAAAAAAAAAAAAAAACAAACTTGTAAAGGTGACATTAAAGTGGATGTCTGCTAGTGGCCACCTGAGCAGGGAAGAGCAGTGGATCAGGTCCTCTACAGATAGATAGGACAGCTTTACTTTCACAAACACTGGTCTTCATGGGGTCTACCCTATACCTGCTAGAGAAACAGCACAGCAAGACATAACCAATCCAAAAGGTTCCTGGAGTGCATCAGCTGTTACCTTGCTCTTTGACTGATAGAGAAGCCAACAAAGAGAGATGCTCTCCCAGAACTCATGCTCACCAGAAATAATCTCTGGGGATGTGAAGATCTAAGACTGCCTTGTCTCCAGTGATCATGAGGAAGGGAAGTTCAAGATCCTGATAGCAGGGTGAAAACCAAACTCACAAGCCTGGACTTCAGGAGAGCAGATTTTGGCCTCTTTCAAGAGCTGATTGGAAGAGGTCAATTGAATTGAATTCTGGATGAAAAAAGAGGATGAAGAAAGGTAGTTAATGTTCAAAGATCTCCTCTGCCAAGCTCAAGTTCCATCTGAACAAATACAAAGTCAGCCAAATATGTCTGAAGGTCTGAAGGAATGGAGCTCCTAGGCAAACCACCTGAAGGTAAGGAGAAAAAGAAATGGATCCAAGCTCTGGGTGGCAAACAGTGACAGGAAAAAAGACAATGGACTGAAACAAAGGAAGTTTCTTCTGAACATTTAGAAACTGTGAGATGCCGGATCAGTGGCACAGGTTACCCAGAAAAGTTGTGGAGTGTCTATCACTGAAAATACTCAGGAATTGTCTGGCCATGGTCCTGGGCAAGCAGGTGGCTCTACCTGAGCAGGAGGGTGGACATCCAGAAGTGTCTTTCAACTGCAACCAGTCTATAATTTTGTGATTCTGCTTTGTACAAAAGGTGAATCTTGAGGTGGAATGTTGTAGCAGCATTTTTACACAGGACCCAGAAATCTGCACACCTCTGGAAAAAGACCTAGAGGTAAAAGATTTGCTTCTCATAGATTGTGATTAAACTGCTCTACTTTGTTATTAATGCTATGCCAAATGCAGAATCCAGTATGTATTTTCATCTGATTCATCTCGCTGAATTTCATATAAAAGAAATAAATTACATGAACCTAAACAGACTTTTCAAGGACAAATATAATACATTAGCGCAGTGCCCAAGAAACAGAAAAAATGAATCTTAAGAACAAATGTCATTCATTACAAAAAGGTAATATATAGTTTTGCTTAGATGATACTGACATTTTACCAGTGTGGAACCTTAAACCATTCCCTATTAGACAAAACTACTTATTCTTTTTCTTGTAAAAGATCAGAGAAAAAAAAAAATAATAGCCTGTCTCTCCAATAAAAACCATTAGTTTGTTGAAAAAATTCCAGGCCAAATCTACCTTACCTTTGCTGCAGCAGAAGCTTCATGCTGAGACTAGAGGTATCTGATTGACCCATCATCCCTGCTGGAAGCCTCTACTCCTCTGCTAGCCATGACTTGTGCGACCTCGAAATAAGTGATGATATTTTGCAATTCATGACACAAAGGAAAAGGAAAAAATGAAAATGGAATATCTGATTAGGAATATTATTTTCAGCCACCACTGTTTCCTGAATGCTTTGACTCCTGGTACCAGCAATTTGACTGTGTATATGTATTATGCTGAAATTCTTCTTCCTGTTAAAGCAGACTAATGAAGACTTGAATGGAAGCCATTTTTTTCGTCCTTAACTGGCATGCAAAATGAAAAGAAAAAAAAAAGAAAGAGTCAAGTGTGAATACTTGTCCTTCATCAGCCAACAGTGAATTTAATTAATATATGTCAAAATCCTTTTCATGTGTGACATAGCTCCATTATTCCTACTGGAATGGTAGTGGAAGTCTAGAGTCAAATATCATTTTGAATTTTTAAACGGATTTGTGCGAAACACAAATGGTGATTGTAGAAAGCTCTGGTTTAGAACTGTAAAGATGCAAAACAACTTAAAATCTGTAGTGAAACAAACCAATGAGTGGATTATACATACTTTTTAGTAATTGTCACCAAGAAGAATCCTAAAATTCTGTACTAAACTTTCTTTTAAGAATTTCTTTCTTTATCGGTACTATATAATGTTTTATTAGCTCATGGTACTGAAAATTTTGTTTAGAAAAAATAATACTAAGAGTTCAGTGTTTCAAAAAATGGGTTCTTGATTATCAAAATCTATGTAAACGCTTGAAGCAACTTCTCTGAAATAGCTGTTTTTGAGTAGCAAGTTTTTCCTGTTAGCATTCCAGTTCAGTCTCTTCTCACCGGTCTATCTTTACCAAAGGAGTTTCCTTGTCTAATGTGGCTTACCATAAAATTTAATTTCTGCTTAGGCTTACAAATATTTAATTCTCCTCTTACCATGCTGTGGCGTGTACCCACTAATTTTTTGGAGAACCTTCTTAGAAGGTATGCTGAAAAAATAAACAACCCTCCCCCCACATTCCTTGCGAAGAACACAACCACAAACCAACCAACCAAAAAGCAAACTGTTCCAGTTTGAGACAAATTTGGAGGAAAATGTCCTCTGATGTAAAGCAGGTTTCAGCTGCCCCTCCCACCAGGTTCGAGAAAAAAAATTCCTTGGAGGAAAGTTAAAAAACCCTATTTATTTAACAAATAGGGTGCACACAGGCACCAAAGAGAATAAACTATGTTTAATAATAAAACCTCTCACTGTGGAGAAGACCTGCGAGGATTCAGACTTCTTTGTAGGTGTGGTTCTGCCCTCTCAAGAGCTGGGGATCGGTGTGGGCTCCTCCGGGCTGTGGTGTAAGGCCTCCTGGTGAGCTGGTGTTGCTGAGCAGTCCAGAAGGAAAGAGGAAGATGCCAAATGTCCCAGGGAAAAAAACATCTTGGCTCAGCTAGCTGACTGGCTAACAAGCAAAGAATTTTGGCTCTCCATCTCTCTCCTGAGAAACAGAGCCAAAAGCCAGGGAAAGCAGGACGGTTCTTTCCTCGGCTCTGCTGCAGCAGGAACATAGGTGAGTGTATGTATCCTTGAGCACAAAATGCTCTGAAGAATTTGCCTGGCTTCTCTCCCTCTCTCCCTCTCTCTCTCAGACACAGTTTAAAGGCACAGAAAGGCACAGGATTCATGTCTGGACATAGGGCAGGTGATAGGGGATACAGCACCATAAAGTCACACCAAGACACAAACAAGCAAAGCAAAACAAAACAAAAGAAAACAAAACAAAAGAAAACAAAAACCAAATGAAATAAAACACCAGAAAAGAAAAGAAAAACCCACAAAAATTATGCTTCAATCTGTATTCTATTTTGGTGAATTTCAAGCTTTTCTCTTTCTGTTCAGAATGGTAATACATGATTAGAGATTCTGAGCTCAGGATCCAGCTCGCAGGTAGCATTAGTCTGTGCTACAGCTGTTCGCAAGGAAAGATGAGGATTTGGCATGCCTTTTGCCTTTAGTACTCAGAATCCAGTTAATGCATTATTGAAATTGCTGGGTTTCTTTACCTTTAAATTTTTTTTCCTTTTCTCTTTACCTTTAATGTTGCCAACTGCCTTTATGCTAACAGGAAGAATTTTTGGATCTTTATCAGACTGTGAAAAAAATTGATAACCTGAACTGAGTTGCTGTACACTGAGAAGATGTATAAAACCCAGAGTGAAATTTTCTTCTGTATAAACATGTTATTTCTATTTTATTCAATTACCTAACTCAGGTCAATCTATGCTGCCATGTATGCTCTTTTGGAAATCAAACAAGGTATATAGATACATATACATACATTACATACATGCATGTATTTTTTTTATTTATTTACCAATAACTTTGTTTTTTGATTGTAATAAATTATAAGAAGGCTGATAATGAACCCTGTTGTGAAGGATGCTGTCCCTGCTCTTTTATTTTTTCCCTGAAAAGCACATTTTGACTTGCAAAAGGGGAATAAAAATACCTGACCGAAACCATTTTTCTTCCTTTCTTATTGTACATATTATTCTGAATAAACTATCATTCCAGAGTCTAAATAGAAATGCTGGTTCTAAATATAATTGTGCTAAGGGCTTTTAATGCTACATAAAATACTAGTAAGGACCGTAAGCCAACATACCTTGTCTTATGCGAGGGTAATTCAGATGCATTCAGTGAATTCAATCAAAGTTCAAGATGCGTCCCTTATTTACTTCATGTATGAATCTAATTTATTTTTTCTTCTAGCTGGAAGTGGCTGTCTTAACTTCAGTCAATTATAGTTTAAAAAGCCTATTTTTCTCTGCTGTGAATTAAAAATTGTTTCTGTTTTCAGACTACACTACTAACTGAACTCTTTAATAACTAGTTATTTGTGTCATTACAAATAAAATTTAAGACAAAGTTCCCCTGTATCTGAAGGCTTTATTATTGCTTAAAGGAGCTGATATTCATTTCAAGTCTGCTTCAGTTACAGTTTTATATATGACCAAATATCATGATAAAAGATCCATTCATCACAGTTATTACCTGAATTATTCTGAACCAATAGGTCTAGCACATGTTATTAAAATTTACAATTTTTTTTAATTTTACTTTCTGTCTAACAGTTAGATCCTGAATCAAAGGATATTACCATAGTTATATGTCTGAGCACTATTGGACAACCTTTGGATATTTCTGTGCTCTGATTAAATTTCTTCCTGCTGTAAGGGATTCCTAACTCCATCACAGTTTCCAGAGGTCATTTAAGTTCCACTTATGTTCAGCTTTGCAAATTCCCTGTCCCTGGTATCACACTGCTAATCTCCTGACATCTCAGAAAGTATTAAACTTTAATGTACAATATAAGGGTTATTCCTGGGGCTGTGCCATGTATCTTGGCTGTACTGACTAGGCAAAGCAATACCCTGGGCAGCAAACCACCAGGGGCAGCTGCTTTCTCTGGGCATTCACAAGACTGACTGATGCTGGCAGGCAAGTAGGAACGGTTTGAATCATCATCTAGTGACAACAGCAGTAGCCCACCCTGGAGACATCATATTGCCATCTTGCCCAAAGGAGCTCTGAGTATTTTTCAAGATGTCAGCTTACCTCCTGCTCTCCAGGATAATTTCATTCATTTGAAATTGTCCTTTCCTGTAGGAGCCACACCCAGGGTCTGGGACTTGGACCTTAGTACTCAGCCACAGCATTTTGCATTAATGTCCCACAAGCCTTGGGCTCTGAGTGGTTATCGTGAGGTTATAGCTAAAAAGTCATGTCATAACAGTTTGTGTGCAGACTAATGCTCCATATCTTTGCGCAATTAATAATATAATTTCCTCTTAAAATAGTGAAGCCCATTTTTTCTATCAGGCACCAAAATCTAGGCCTTCACTTTGGGTTTAATCTTCCACCAAATATTGATTCCATGTACATCTTCATGATCACATGTAGTACTCTGTCTCTACTACTGTAGAAATAGTAGACATAGCAAGAAAAAGAAATTTCCTTGATTGGTTTGCTATCTGTAAAAATAAGTCATTGTCTTTATTCCTTTATTCCTTTTGGGTTTCTCTGATTCCTGAGCTCTTAACTCAAAACACAGATTTGAGGATTAAGTGTTAATTGCCTCCTGTGACCATGAGTAACAAAAAAGTGCCAAAATTGATGTGACAAAACTCTCTTTCTAAACCCCACTCTAGCGTATAAATATTTTATATACCCTGCGCAGGCAACAGAACACAATGTAAAGTACTTTCACTTGATGTAAATTATGAAACAGCTCCCAGTTTTCCTGAAACCTTAGGTGAAATCTAAGGATGCTTGCCAAGATGTGTCTTGCAAGTAAATCAGTTCTACCTCTATAAGGATAACAGTTTAGACAGCTGGCCATTTAGAGCCCACTGTTTCACTAGGGAGAACAAAGACAAGAAAATGGAGAACAGATCATGTCAGGGAAAATCTTATAGTAAAATATGCAATTTTTCTTTCTTGATTGCACTGTGAATTGAAAGTGCTAACTAACTAAAAGGTGAAGATAGACAGAGCTACAATATTATAAGTATTGAGGTGACAGTTGATGTATTCAAAATAGCTGCGTGCCTACCCATATTGGGTGAGATCTTATGGGCTGTGTTACATGATCTTAAATTACTGAGAACCAGGATATAAACCACCTACATTCCTTGAAAGACATGAGCAAAAATATCTTCTCATTCTCTTAACACACAGTCTGTCATCTGATTTGAGAATTCCACTTCAAAAAGGGTTTTCCCAGATCACAGACTAATTGCATTTGAATTTCCAAATCATCCACATAACTGGAAGAGGAGTGAAAATCAACTTGCAGTAGATGCATCTAAAAGAAAGAACCCCAAATCACATATATTTTTGTCCAGGTTTCCTTATAAGATGTGGCATATGTGGTAAAAATTTTTCCCATTCTTTATGTAGAATATTATGTAAAAAATATTATTTGCTAAGTCATATTCTATCAAGCTGACATTTCTTTTGGAAGTTATTGGTTTCTCCTGCAGAACCTTTTCAATTGGTATCTCACATGAGCAAGAGTAACAACTGAATCCAGAGGGCTCCTCTTGACACTGAAATTACACTAAGATAATTTTTGCCTACATCCCCCTGGACTGGTGTATTATTTGAACCCATTGTGCTGCATATTCTCACAGCCTGTTTCCCCAGTCTGTCCAGGGACCACATTTTTTCGGAGATGCATCTGGAGGACAGTTCCAGAAAATGACAAGGTATTTGGTCTCAGAAATCTGCTTACTGAGGGCAGCCTGTGTGCCCAAGTTGTTTGGCTGTACCTGAACACCCTACCATTGTCACACCATCGGTATGTACTGCTCAGATCATAGCATTAGTATCAGCTCCTGTTCTTTCATAAAATCAGAATCATTAATTCCTGTTTAGTCACTAAAATTCTGGATATCTGCCATGAAAACCTTGGGTCTGAATAAGTCCCCTTCAAAGTGCAGCATTCTATCAGTGGAGATATTTTTGAGAACAGTATAATGACAATTTAATCAGTGGGAGTAGTGTAAGAAACTAACACAGCCTGCGTTTCCAACTGCTCTTTAGAAATACTCAGGAAAGTAACAGGAAAATGGTGGTGGGAAAGAAGAAGAATAAACATTAAGAATAATAAAAACCCCCAATAAAGTAGATAATTCAAAGAATAACAAATAAAATTATGAAAATGTATATTTATGGACTAGCCACAACTGTATAGGATTCATAGTTTCTGAGATTGCTACAAAAGGTTAAGATTTCTTTCAGGGTTAATAACACAGAATTTGTAGTTATTTCTATTTTTCTATTTCACACATCTTTAATTTTTTGTTGTTGTTGCAAGTGATTTTTTTTTCCTGTGAATTTTTTGAATGTAACAGAGAAATTACATATAGACATATCTAGCACATCTATTATATGGATTATAATCAGTCCTTCTGGCAAGTACTTTGAGTCAGAAATTTGTTGGAGATCTCTGGCCCCCGCTTCACATCAGCTTTCTTGATTTATGTCAAAATTGGACCTTTTTCTCTGTGTTTCCTTTCTGCCTTCTTACTTCTGATGCAACACTCTGGAAGAAAAAATTCTCCAGAAGGTGTGATGCCAATATTTAGTTTGCTTTTGTTATTTTTCTCCATAAATATATGTATACACAAATGTATACATCTATAAATTTTAGAAGTAGAATATTAATTTTTTTCCATGTCACTAAGTACTATATCAGCTATTCAGGGTTTTTCAAACCTCCGAATTTAATTTTCATTTTTGCATGCTATGAAATATTGTGACATCAGATAAGTAACTTTAAAGTAATTAACACAAGATATTGATATAGGATGATTTACATAGTAATTTTTACAGGATATGAATTTTTAGTTATAAAGTATTTAAATATGAAGCTTGAATTTTCAAAGCAGTTCACTTAATATAAAGTGTGTAATCTTCTCCTTTGTGAGATACATTCTTCTCACTAATGAAACAATAAGTTCCAAAGAAAAACAAGGCATCATTTATGACAAAGTTGTCTTTAACATCCCAGAAATTCTAAGACTTTCTGAAATAGTATGCTAATAATGTAACGCCATGACCCAAAGTCCACTTTCCATTACATCAGTATTTCCATCCTGCAGGATGAATGAAACATTCTAAACCAAAAAAACCCCTCTTATTTTTTAAGGGGTAGGTGAATGTCCTGCCTCTTGAGGATAATTTGAAAGAAAGCTGAGACCAGCAGCCACTCTTAGTAATGTAAATTATAAATAGTCCTTTTAGTGATCTGACAGATGCATGCAGTGAAGTATTAGAACGCATTTTGGCTACTTCTCAAAAGGCAGCCCAAACCAAAGTTGCATTAGATGGGACACCATGGGTCCCACTGTTCATGTGTACAAATTATTACCATCACCACACTAAGCCAAAATAACAAAACAAAACAAAACCTTCTTAGAGAAAAATAAAAAGAGGTAGTAAATGTCATAAAAGAAGACCTCCTCAAAAGATTTTTATTTTTTGTTTAGGATTAGATTTGTTTACGGAGAATCTCTCCAGACCCTGAGATGTCAGAAATAATCTGGGTATAACAAAAGGCTTCCAGCCTCTCTTTTCTGTTCATCAGTCTTCCTGTTCATCTTCAAACAAGAAAGACTTTGAAACACTCTATTTGCTTATCTTCAACTTCTAAGCTTTTTTCTTGTCACAATGCTCATTTCTTTCTTACAATGAAATCTGAAGAATTACACTATCCTAGGAAGCACCCAGTATCTTTCTTAAGAATCCATCATCAAAATGTTTTGAAAAAAATATTAAATGAAATAAAATACTATCATGAGTTAAGATTGGATTGACTGAGTTTCAGTTTTAATTTTTTTATAACATTATCTATATATTTTATTTATTTTCTTTGTTTAGTTAAACTGTTTTTTACTTGAAAACCTCCCTGAATTTCCTCCACCTTCTTTTCTCATGTCTGCTGTACATTTCTCTTCTGTGCATTTGCCATATTTTTCACTTGCATTGCAAAATAAAAATTTCTTTGCCAAAATCCTAATTAGTCATATTTAAGATTATTTCTTTTTCAATATCTCCTTAAGTATTTTTCTGTCTGCACTTGTGATCTTGCTTTCTATTGCTTCTCTTTTCTGTTCACTATTAAAGTCAGTACTGATATTAGCATATGTCAGTAAATGCTATCTTCACTCCCAGCTAGTAGAAAAGGTTCAAATCATTATTTTTGGTTCTTCTGCTCTCTCTCAACTTTTTGTCTCTATTTAAAATATAAACATTTTTGGCAATGACATTTCCTTTACTACTGTAATCATAGATACTTGGAACTTGGTTTACTACTTATTGATGTTCAAAAATTATCATTATTTACCGAAGCAGGGCTTTGGTTTTCTTTTCCCAACACAAGTAAGTGAAAATTTAATAACAGCATGCTGTACACAAAATAATGCAGTTCTCCATATTTTCAAGACAAACATTTTGGTTCTTTGAACTCTGCATCTTCCAACTATAATTCACCTTTATATTACATATTCAATTGCTTTTTTGAATTTACCCCATGACATTTTAAGAAATTCTGTTCTTTCTTCCTTATTTTATTTTTGTGATGTTATAATATGTTTCATTGTGTTGTACAGATAAAATTGCAGAGGAACTGAGAAAGTAATTCTGGTTCTGTAAATCATCTAAACTCATTACTACTGAAGTCCTGCAAACTTTTATTTTTTATTTTCTCTTTTCATACAGAAATTATATTTTCTAATGGGATGGAGTTAATATGTAAGATTTCAGTGTATTATATTAATTTCAGAGGAAGAGGAATCTATATGAAAACTATTGGTTTCTTTTGAGTTTTACAAACATTGCATTAATATAAAAATATAAAAATATTAAACACCCAAGATTTCTTTCAAGTGAATTGTTATGTTTATATATTATACTAGCAGGAAGTCACCCAAATAAGTACAGACCACTCAAATTTTGGCAATCCGTTAAGTTAGAAACATTGCTATCATGTTTCTTCCACCAGTAAGTGGGACAGATAGACATCTCTAAGAAACAGTCCAGGCTACCTAAGATTTGAACCACACTTTTTAGACCACCCCTCTCTCTGCTTTTAATTATAAAAAATAAGTAAGGAGGAAACCTCAAGTTATAGCACTTCCACTTTACTTATATTTGGGTTATGTCAAAATTCAGTGGAATGTAAAACCAAAGTACATTGCATGTTAAGATTTTTATTCCCCACTCCAACTGTACTTGATGAAGAATTTCTGACTTCTTGGTACAGATGCACATGGAGAGAGAGAACCTAATCTGCCATTTCTTCATCAGCTGTTGTGTTGGCACAAGCCAAAACACAGTTCCTGTAGAGGGTGTCAAAATATAGAACCTGGACATTTCAATTGAAATTCAAAAAACTGAGTTATTTCATAATTTAGAGCCCATCTGGACCTGAGCCTCCATTTTCTGCCAAATGAGCACCTTGGCAAGGGTATGAGTTGTTAATTTTATGGTATGGCATTTTTATTAAATACTGAGCATGTAGCACTGTGAATTTATGTCATGCTTTACAAACAGATAATAAAATACAGTTCCCCTCCCAATTGTGTGATGAGATTGCAAAAGACAAAACAGAAATGTTTCAGAAATTAAAAATGTGAGTACATAATGAAGAAAGAAAAGGTGGAAAAACGTTAAACTTAATTTCAATGAACCTTATTTAAAGTGAAAGAAGTGCAGCCTTAGTGGGGAAAATAATCAGACTTTCCAAACTGCATCATGAGAGAAGGCATGAAAGTTAATTTGGGAAAACAAATATCAAATGCACAGAAAAGAGAACAGGGAAAGAGAATTTATCTAAAACACCTGTCTCTGTATCTCCAAATCAATTAATATAATGATGTCTTTCTAAAACTCCTTCATTACCTTCAATTTGGGTTACTGTTAATAACATTGACTTCTTCAAGAATTCAGTTTTCTAATAATTACTCTGTTTTACATCTTTATAAATGTATTGATCAGCATATGATTGAAGTCAGATCATGAGCACTAACTTGTCTCCTTGATTTCCTACCTCTTGTTTGGCAATCAATCATTTAAAATATGTTCTATGGATTGTGCCTCACCAGATACTTATTCACTCTGTCAAAAGACTCTGCTATTTTTAAATTCTTTTTAAATTTGACTTTCTGTTGCAAGAACCAGATTTTTTTTTTTTTCTAGTGCAACAGATATAGATGATATAATAAATATCAAGAATGATGACAGGGTCAGATGTATAGGAGAAGGAAAGAGTTCTGGAAAAGATATTTTGGGTACTCAGAAAGTAAAGATAAGAGACCAGAAATGAGATAGAAGGACATCTGTTTTGAAGAGTTTTGGGAAAATCCCATTAAAAGGCTCTGAAAAGTCAATTTGCTCAAGGTGGGAAAAACAATATTCTGTATCAGCTGTTGAAGTGAAATCCAGGTAGTTGAGAAGATATAAAATTCCTTCACCTGTTAATAAAAGCTTCTCTGGGGTAGATACAGATTTTTTCTGGGTTTTTTAATGCAGTAATTTTTAAAATGTCTGTTGGGTCTTATTTATCTTTTTAAAACTTACAAATATTTGGATGTACCATAAGAGCCTTCCTTCAAAATCTCTCCTTGTGTGCAGAGCTAGTTTATACTGACCTGAAGAATCCAGAATTAGTAAGAAAACAACAGTTTATTCAGTTTATTTATTCCATGGTAGCATTTTCTCTCTGTTCTTCCAAGCAGTTAAGAATTTAGGAGAAACAAAATAAATCTAGAGTTTTTCACTATAATTTTCATTAAATGAAGTTGAAAAAGAATTAGGAGTACAAATGCAAAGAATGGTCATTCTATGACTGTATAGGAAAGTTATTTAACACTCTACTTTGAATTGGAGCATATCTAATAAACAAATTTTGAAGTATCTATGGTCAACTTTTTGTCATTTTCAATTAAATACACTTAAAAAGAAGTAACAATATATATAGTGATCCTTTTTTCCCTGTATAATTTTACTTTGTTCATAGTACAAACTTGCATGATTGCTAATACCTGGTAGAGATTTTTTGTTTGCTTGTTGTTAAAATTCAAAATTCTTAGAGGTTTCTCTGTTTCTGTAGACTTAATATGAGGAAAAATACCTTATAATGAAGCTCAGTTCAGTATTTTATTGACTTTAATATTCAAATAGATGCATAATAATAATAATAATAGATCATATACAATAATAATATAATAATAGATCATATAAAAGGAACTGTTTAACCTGGGAACCTAAGTAATCTGTTTCTTTACATGAAATCTATTTAAGATTAAATGGTACTTCATCTTTCCCTATTTCTGTCCACTGTCTACAGTATTTGAGTCAGCATTCAACTAAGCTCTTTTCTATATACTGTGTTCTGTAAGGCATGATTGATAAGAAAAAGCAAAAGTATCTAGCATGTGTTAATAAAAACCTGAGAATCATTTTGCAAATGTAGATTCTCATGGCCATATGTATTGCTTGTAGGCAAGATCACCTTAATACTAGTCACCTTAATAATGCCAATTCACAGAGTCAAAGATTTTCTGACTAGCACAGGCTTTATGTAAGTTCAGAAGACTAACTGTTAAAATGCCCTGTCAGTTCTGGGGGAAAAAAACCCCAAACATAAATTTTTCTGTGCGATGAAAAGTATATGGGTCTTTTAAAGAACCCAACAAAGCAAAAGAAATAGCTAAACTACTGGGGGTTTTTGTTCCATTGGTTGGAACAATGCTTTTGTTTTGCATTTTGTTTTTATAATAGAATAATAGAATCATTTCGATTGGAAAAGATCCTTAAGATCCCCTACTTCACCTATAAACCTAGCACTGCTAAGTCTACCACTAAGCTATGTCCCTAAGCACCACATCCACACATTTTTTGGGTACTTCCAGGGATGGTGATTCCATCACTTCCCTGGGAATCCTATTTGGGTGACTGTCAATAATTTTCAGCAACAAAATTTTCCTAATATCCTATCAAAACCTACGTTGGTGCAACTTGTGGCTGTTTCCTCATGTGTTGTTCCTCATTGCCTGGGAGAAGAGGCTGACCCCCATCTGGCCACACCCTCCTTTCAGGCAGCTGTAGAGAGCAATAAGGTCTCCCCTGAGCCTCCTCCAGGCTAGACAGCCCCAGCTCCCTCTGCCACTCCTCACAGGACTTGTGCTCCACAACCTTCACTTGGTTTGTTGCTATTTGAATGTCCTGCAGCAATAGCTCCTGTTCTTATAAGAACATCAAAACCAAAAAGAGTCCCTTTTGTCAATATCACTGACTTAAAAGTGTTGAAAAACTGGCACCTTTTAAATATATTTTTTTCTCTTCAAGTTGGTTAGCAGATCAGATAGTTGAATATAGAAAGGCAGTTGGTGAAGAGGTTAAATGAAAAAAATTTACATACATATATTGATATTTTTTCCTACACACTAATCCATATCTTAGTAAAGTTACTCCATACAAATTCAATGAGTTTTAGAAATTCAATAAGTGATCTTTCAGCCAGATGTAAATATTTGACAGCATAATTAGACATAAATCGTTTTTCTTCTACTAAACTTAACCTTTTTATATAGCTTATGTTGCTTACTGCAAAAATAATGGACTGCTGAAGATTAAACAAACATATCTCATGGAATGTAATGATGTTCCATGTGAAAAATCAGAGGTGCCAGATTGGCAGCTTATGAAAGCAGTAGTCCCAGAACAAAACTTGGTAGGAGAAGTCACATTGAAATTGGCATAAAGCAAGTTTTCAACATAGCACAGTTAATGCTCTTCCACTCTGTCCTTTAAGAATACTCATTGCTGAAAAATTAACACAGTCTTAATACATATTCCTTGGCTTCTATGCTAAAACTGCATGTAGTAGCAATTGGACTAAGACTGTAAATTTTTTATAAATGGCACAGTACCACATAGATATTGTGAATAAAGTAAGGTGTCTAATTGCTTAAGATGAACTGATTGCAATGCCCTAAGAGGCAGGGGAAGCTCCTGTATTTTTTTCCCAATGCCTGAAATACCTAATCTGTCTCCCACTGCAACTGTTGGACATGCCAAGGGTATAGAGATGCTTTTTTTTGTTGTTTGTTTCCATCACAAAAAACTGTATTCTGTAGGGCTTTTCTGATGTTAAGTCATGAAATCTGAAATATTTAATGTGACATTGGCAATGTAATTTGAGTGGGAGCTGGTTACTGAGATGAACTTATCCAATTCATCTAATCTAAGAGGAGGTCTGTAAAATAGAGATGATGAGTACAGTTATAAACCAGCTACATTTCAAAGAATGGCAGTCACCAAGCTGATCTGTCCCAGTATGTAATTCCCTGTTTATTGCATTTTGTGTATTTGAATTAACAGTTAACATTTTTAGCAACACTTGCTACTGTCTGATAGCTATTGAAGTAACCTGACCCCAGAGCTGCCAAGGGTTGCAAAGGTACTTCAGAGCACAGTTCTTTGAGAAATAGTGGATTTACTTTTCCATGTAGAAAGTCAAAAACATGTTTTAAAAAGAAAAAGATGAAAAGTAGAAAAGAGAACTCACTGAGGTGAGATCTGAAAGAAACTGGATGAGCTGATCCTGCCTAGGGTATCCCTTCTCAAGGGATTACTGTGTGTTACACTCATACATGAGATGAATAGAAATATCAATAGTTACACAGTGAGAAGGCTCAGATTATCTTCATCTGTCTAATTTGTCTAAGCTGATTACTTGGATCCCTTTAACCATCAAAGGAAAGGGACAGGCACGTCCAAAGGAAATCATGCTGTCTGCTTTGCACAGGGTGACCCAACCTGTGCAGAGTCTCTATCCCTCCAGTCACTGCAGGGGATAACAGCTGGGATTACCTGTAAAGCCAGTTCTTTGTGTATTTATTAGGCAATGGCAAAAAAGTTTACCAGCCACTGCTGATACATGGATATGTAAGAAATGTGAGAACACAATACAATCATTGGCTATTATATAACAACAACTGGCTGATAGTTACATGAAGATGGGTTGTTTTCTTGCTGTGCTAAGAACAAATATAGTCTAAAAAAGATGAACGATAATGGTATGTGGGAGGTGGTTGAAGGCTTGAGTAAAGCTACTTTCCTAAATAATTTCATGTGAAAGTGAAAGGTTGTGGAAAAGGTCAAAATAGTGTCAGTATCAGGTTTAAAATACTGAGGTTTCAGAAGAAGGTAGCAGTAAATTAGTTGATGTGTTTTTAGAGAGCTTAGCTTGGAAATGACAGAAAATAACAATTCCAACTAAATTTCTAATTAAAAGGATTAACAGAAATATTAACCATCTATGATATAGAAATATTAAGCATCTCTGACATACAAAAGTGTTATAAACATAATATTTCTAAGGAAAAATTCTTATTCTAAATTATTCTAGTAAAGAAGTACTTATTAATTTCAGCAGTAAATACATCCTCATGCAAATATAAATAGATAGATAGGTCTTACACAAATTAAAAACAGCTTGCTCACAATATTTCTCTTAATAATTATTATCAACACTACAGTGCTGATCTATAAAACAATGATTTTCCAGCAAATGAAAGAGCTTGATGCATGTGAACTTCAAATGGAAAAATATGCATCATTATACAGACTGCTACTAAACAAAGTATTTCCTTATTTTCTGCATGTCAGATTTCCTATGTACAGTATCTTTTAGTGTTTTTCTAAACTTTGGTGCCCATGGTCTCACTCTGACTCAATCCATCAATGAGTACAAAGGGTGATGCTGAGGCCTTATGAGAACTGGTATCACAGTCCACAAAACCAGTCTAAGGAGTCACCATTACCCATGGAATCTACACATGCATTCATTCTCTACTGACTAAACCCAAATCCTTGTAGATGATCAAGAGACAAAAGCCTCAAAGCTCTCAGGTGCGTCCAGAATCAACTGTGTCTTGAGGAATAGAGCTTGCTGTTTATCCAGATCAACAATGAGTATTTCAGTTATCTCCTTTGTACCTACAAACACCATCCAAAGCACCTTTAATCCTCTGCAAACAATGCCTATGCATGTACTAATACAGTACACAGTAGGGTACTAGTTGGATCACTTTCTACTTGGACCATGAGAATTACATTAGGATTTAGCACAGAGTGATGCCATTATGCTGATTGTACACTATGGAGCTTAGAAAAGGATTACTGAGAAAAAAGGCTGGGATTAGGTTTGCTTTTTAAGAATGACTTTTGATTGTGTGGGCAGACATAGCTTTCTGGGCATGTCTGAGGGGGTTGGAATTACTTCTGGAAACTCATCTGTTCTCCACTGTCTTTCTGTCATTCTCAACAATCTAGGAATAGCTGCCATCAAGACCTAATTAGTTTTAATCAGAATGAGTTCAATCATCTTAAACAGCTTTAAAAACTAAAAGCTTTGCTGACATGACTCCATTCAACTGTAAGTGGCTACAGAACAGCCACAGAAGCTGTTTTGGAGCCATACCAAGGTAGAGAGGGAAGGGATGGGTTTCTGTAGGTTGGAAGTTTCTGTCAACTTAAAGTGGGTCACTGCCCTTTGGTGTAATTGCAGTGTTCATATATGCCTATTGGGTTTGGCCAATGTTTATAAATTCTAAGCAACATTAGTAGATGCGGAACAAACTCGACTGCTGATTTCTGTTTCCTTCTTTGTCATCACTTTTTTTTACTGCTGCTTCTCTACCTTCCTACATGTCTTCCTCAACTCCACTTACAAGGCAGAAGAAAACCCAGTACTTTTCTTAGGCCTCTAAAGGCAATTGGTATTTGGGTGGTGTTTCTATGCATTCTGACAAAGTGCAAAAAAAAAAAAAATTGTCAAGTTTTTCAAAGCAGAACAGCGTATTAAAAATGTTTATTCAATTCCTTTCTTAACTTGAAAAAAATTGCAGTGAGTGTTATTTCTTTATGTTTAATATGTTTTTAATTATTTAAAGCAATCATGTTTACTGTACCTTTTGGTAAAACAGATTTATGTTTACTTTCATTACCACAGAAAAGATAGATCTATAAAGGTAATAAATCTTTAAGTGCTTCATAACCTTACACAGTCTTTATAGGTTGAAAGATAATCAATAATCATGACACAAAAACTGCATATGATTCATCTTTCAAATCAACTTGCTTCTTATGACACAATGTCAATAGATGAGAATGTAAATGCTGTGATCAATTTCTTTTTTATAAAAATGCCTGGAGTTCAAAGGCTATTAATTAGAATTACTTTCCTTGGTAAAATTAACACTAGATGGATCTTCCATGTTCACTACACTTCACATGCTGTCAGATTGCTCTGTCCAATTATGCAGTCTTTGCTGTCTACTGCAAAGTACTTCTGACTGCAAATTTAGCTGTATTTATACTTTTATTCTGACAGTGTTTTCTATTTCTAATTCATTAATGTGAGTGAGTGCTAGTGAGGGGTTTTTCTACCCAATGTAATCAATTATTGTTGAATAATTCAATAGATTGAATTTCATTTTAAATAAGCAGCTTTTCATTTCTGAAGTGACTATATCCCAAAGTGTCAGGCTTTTCTTGCTGAATCAGTGTGCTTGAGCTCAGACAGCCTTCAAGATGTTTATGTCCTGGTGACATCTTTCATAGTATCACTTCAGCAAACCTGAATTGCCAAGTAGTCAGGAATTTAAATTTACTCATACAGGTATAATTTCAGACAGGGCTCTCAGAATCAGGACTTTTATTTTCATTAGCATTTTTTTTACTGTTATTTATTCTGGCCTGTAAATAAGGACAAAATATATCAGGAACAGTGTTTGAAATTATATCAGCTTTTTCTTCTTCTTCCCCTCCCCTCTTCCCTCTTGAAATTATGGAGAATTTTAGTGACAACACAACCTGGAAAGTCACTCTGTAATTCTCACTTGGGAAAAGCAATTTGCTCCAGCTACTTAAAACCCTCTTTGCCTGAAAGTGTTGCAGTTTTGTCCAGATACTACTATTCTATCGAATGCAAAAACTGTGCCAGCATGACCAGTGAGATACTGAACAGATAAATTGTGGCTAAGTTTAACCAGAAAAATAGTCAGTCACTTACTAATTGTGCCCGAACTAGTGAAAGAAAAACTGGTGCAGAAGCCTTGTTTGTAGAATCAAAGTTTGGTTCAGGATGAGACTGTTGAGTGCACCAATTACAGGATAATTATGTTTGGGCCATCATATTCTATATTGAACAGTTAAAAATACCATATAATTACTTTTTGAAATATTTCTGCTGTGGTTTTTCTTTACTAGAGTTTATAAGAAGACAAGCAGTTTGCCATTCCAAGTTTTGAAATGCATAGCATTAATGTGTTTAGGACTGTTGCATTAAATTAAAATATAGTTTAGCTTCATATGCAGTAAAATATGTATTTAATACAATTTTTAGTTTTATTGTTTCTCACTCTAGAGTTCATACTATATGTACAATAAATTACAAAGAAAATGAAATATGGCAAACCATTACCTTAACAGATGCAACTAATTTCAGATATTAATCTAATACATATTTGTTCAAGATTTAATAATGCATGCTATGCGCCTTAGGGACTGGGTTGGTGCATGTAAATAGAGATTGTCTTGGGATTATATATGCTGGGTTACACTATTTTATTATTTACTTATTATCTCAATTCCAGAAGACATTCATTATACTGTAGACTGCAATAAATAGCTCTACTGTGGTCACTAGATTGAAGTTCTTTCAAAACTTTGTTCTTCTTTTGTTTAAGATTTATGTAGCACTCATATATCCATTCAAAATGAAAGCAAATGTAAGACTGTTCAGAAATTTAAACTCTTTGTCCAGAGAGTTTAACTAGATATTTCTGTAGGGAAGGTGTGTGCAAGTGAAAACAAGGATACAGAGCACCTCATAAAGCCTCATCAACCTTCCTGCAAGAACGTGAGATGTGAGAGGTTTAGAAACAATTGCTGTTCTTAATTGAAGATTGCAGTCTGCACTCAGATATGAAAAGATATGTATGTATTTTTTGTAAATAAAGAGAATTTTATAAATTATATTAGGCACAGCATAAATTGTTCTTCCTAACTGGGATAAACGACATGCCCCAGCTTCAGTTTACCTCTCATGGAAAAGGGGGAAACGATGAAGTTTCTTTGAAGCTGGTACTTTCAGTCTGCAGCCAGATATGTCTGTTGGCACATAATGTGCTTCTGAGATGACGCCTGGCAATCAGAAAAACTGGTACCTGTTCAAAACATTTGACAGTGACTATTTTCTTGAAAACAAGGGCATGGAGGCTGGTGGTGAGGAGAGGAAGAGGACCAGTCTGTGTTTGTGTCTTGTTGTGGTGTGGGGCTGAGCCATCTGACTTTTGACCCGTGTCTGGATGTGGTACCCTGACAGTGAGCTGTTTCAAGTAGCACAAATACAAACAGATAATGGGAGGTGGATTTCCAACTTTTGCTGGACTACAGCAAGTCTGAGTATTAAGCCTTTTAGGATTCTTTTAAAATTTCATTCCTTCTGAACTAATTTTTTGCCAACTGTTCCCTAGTTAAATAGTACCTATTCTACAAAA
>VXAC01005541.1:2548875-2591864 GCA_013399225.1 Rhipidura dahli | reverse complement strand
TTTTTTTTTTTTTTAATGGTGGATACAGTAATAATGAAAACTTGAATTCCATTTATAAGTGTAATTCTTATAGTATCAAGAATCTTCAAAACATTTTCAGCTCTGCATTACCATTAGGAACTTATGATTCAAATATTGTTTCTTGAAGCTGGCTTATCTATTCTTAAAATAGATATATTATTACTGAGCTGTGCTTAGTTTTGAGTTTCTATTCCCAGCTCTTAGTAGTCTTTATTTATTCATGATACATAACTAGTTTCAACTTTATATTTCTTTATTAAAATGCCTCAATGGACAATTTATTTTTTTTTCTGGTGAAAATTTGTCTTTTCTACTGAAAATCAGGATGTACATATATGAAGATTAAATAAAACATTTTTCACCATCCAAGGTTCAACAAATACTTCAAAATGTCTTCTATAAGAAAATATTATTCACAAATATCCTGCCAAATATCTTATTGAAAACTCTGATCTTTTTAAACATTAAATAAATAATAAAAGTTTTCCAATAAAAACAAGAACACCATTTCTAGATTTAATGAGTATTTTCTATTTAATATTTTCAAAGAAAAATTAAACTATGTGCTTCCTTTATATATATGAAATCATAAGTAACTTTTTGTCAATATGATTTGTTTGTTTGCTTGTTTATTTATTTCATTTGTTCCTTTTATTGAGAGCACATAGAGTGCATTATTAAGGGAATGGTCTGAGATCTTTAATGTTACATTACTGGGCTACAGATCTACACATATATTTTGCATTCATATACATTCTAAATAATAGTGCAAAAAATACACATACAAATGTCACTGCAAAGCTCAGAAGTTCATCAAGAGTGTTTTGGAAAATTATGTAATTGTCAATAGCAGTGTTCTTTGAAAGATAAAACGTTGATTACTAACCACTTAAACTGATTTTTAATTTTTTTTTTTTAAATTCAGTAATGTATGTGAATTAAGATACTCAAGACTTTTGGAAAGAAAACTTATGGATGATGTGTATATAATAAAATATATCTCTCAGAAAAGACAAAGCCACAGTACCGACTGCTATGTCGCATAGGAGGTATCATGACCCAGCCAAAAATCAGATTCTAGACTTTCTTTTATCTGAAGTTTCTGTCAGTTGTGAAAAACAAACAACTCTAATCATTAATTAAATACTATAACATCCAGGTTCCCTGTTCATGTGTGAGGGATTCTTCTGCATTTAAAAGGTCACAAGACTTAGTTGACTCTTCTTCAGTGTAACCATTAAAAAAAGAAAAAAAAAACAAAACAAACAATTACATTATTTGGAAAGGAATTACAGAATACTTGGAAGATACTGGATTTTGGCTCAGTCAGACACAATTCAGCCATGAAAAATATGTTCTGCATTTACAAGCCTTTGGCTGAAAATCCTGTGTTGATGCCTCTGTAGGTGTACAGGATTTGTTGTGTTACTCATGGGAAATAGTTCTGCCTTAGACTTTCAACACCTCATATCATGTTACGGTTTAGAAAATCTTAATTTAAGAATGAGTTATGTAAAGATAACCTTTCATATCCACTGGCAAATGTTTTTCTCCCATATTCTGGCTTAATTAATAAAAAAAAGGGAAGAAAATGTAATATTAATTTGAAACAGTCATAGATGATGCATATAGATGTATTACTGTGTAATATTTTAAATAATGGCATTATGTTATTATTTTTAATAGTATTAAACTCTAAAACAGCAATTTTTTCTCCTGGTTTTTGGGCTTTTTTTTTGTGTTTTGGTTTTGGTTTTTGTTGTTTTTTTTTTTTTTTAATACAGACATACATCTATCTCTGTTCTTCACTCTATAGTTTTTTGTTTGCAAATCTTCCAGTTTAAAGTGTACATTAGAGGATGTTCTTCTGGTAGAACTCCCCAAATGAGTGAGGCTATCAAGATAGTCAATGAAAGTGGCAAAAATTAAAGTTTTCTAAATAAGATCTCCAAAGCCAGTGGCTGTAGCTGGCATGAAGATGAGTGCCAGCACAATTTAGAGGCATGTGTTCATTATCTTAGAAATCAATTGAAACGTAGAGTGCTAGAATAGATGGATTAGATATATAAAGGCATCTATCCTGTACTGAACTATAGTCTATACAAAACCAAATTGTTTTGAAAATGGTGGGAAAACTGTACTCTATTAGATGAGAAAAATTTAATCAGTAGTACTTTTTACATAAGACAAAAATAAATCAGTTTGAAGTATTGCTCTTTTTCCCATGTGTTCCACATTTTTTGCAATCTTAATTTTCAATGTTCTTTTCCCTGGGTGTTGGAGTGCTATGATTCTTACTATTTATTTCTTTAGAAAAAAAAGAATGTTTCATATATGGCAATGCTTTTTTCCTAGCTCTTTTCATTAACTTTTGTTGTTGTTTTCAATATTTGATATTTTTCTTTTAGTAATTTAGTAAGCAAATCTTAAATATCTGTCAGTCTATTCCCTTTATTGTAAAAAAATTAATCAGAACCACCACACAAAGCTGGAAGGATACACAGATTAGGAAATTGTTTCTCACAGTTCTCAGCATAGAGTGTCAGTGTTCCAAAATCTTTAGATCTTTGTGAGTTGACTGGACAGGTTTTTTCCTTTTAGTGAATATAAATCAACAGGACTCTTAAACACCAAAGCTAGTTTGTATTTGAGCAAAAACTAGAACAAAGTATTTTAAAAACAGAGAGAAAAAAGTGACCAAAACCTATAGACCAGAAATTAAAGAGTAACCAATAGACAAGGACATGGCCAGCATACAGGTTTTGCTTCTTTTTTTCTGATACCAAATAACATTGTGTTAAAAGGAACATAATACACTGTTCATAAGCTAAAAATAAAACAGATAAGATCTATAATGGTCTTCAGCTTGTCACAGTTTAAAATTGCACAATATCTGTATCATTTTAATGCAGGATTTAGTCATTGGTTTTTACTTCCTTGGTGGAGGCTGGTTGCTTAGCTTAGCAAAGAGACATTGGAACACTCTTCCTAACTTTAAGAGAGGGATGGATATACAGGCCCTGGACTGAAGAACAATTACCTGCAAAATACCTGGACACAAGCAAAACTCTTTGTAAACCAGTCTGTAGGTACCTCCAGAGAATATGAATTCTCTTGATGCCAGAAATTTAAATGTCATCCTTAGAAACATAGATGATAAGTACCCAGTACATTTATTTACTAGATGATTATTTGTTTATTTATTTACCTTCAGCAGTACCTACAAGCTGTAGTGAATCAATTTGAGTCCACTGGCCTTCACCCTCCATCCATAAAAAACAGAAAAATTGTTCCTTCACTAGTAAAGAGACTGCTTTGAAAAAGGTATGTAATAACTCACCTACTTTTAAGAAAAACATCCACTGCCTTACCTTTAAAAATTTTCCTCTTCTGAAAAGGTAGTTCAATGTTTTCGGTTTGTTTCTTTTTTTTAATGTACAGAATGTTAATTGTATTTTAACAGAAAGGTTTAAAATGTTTGCATTGTCATTGAGACACGGAACTTACCTTTCATATGAAACAACTATCCTCATAATCAAAATGGTTCAAAATGGTTTTCTGCTTCTAATATCATATCCAGGACAAAAAAATAAAAATAAAGAGCAAAAAAACAAAACAATCAAACAAACAAACAAACAAACAATAACAAAATAAACCAACCAACCAATCAAACAAACAAAAAAAAAAACTCAAAAACCCCAACTTTTCTATTTCCTAATCTGCTATTGTTAATCTTTGATTATTAAAAGAATCAAAGAGAATTAAGGGTATCATTATATTTTAATGAAAACCAAAATATCTTTTTCTGAGGTTGACTCTTTGTTCTTTTGATCTTTCAGACCTCAAGGGACTCCTACCTAATTAAAATTGAAAATGGTTTTCATAAAAATATATCTTGTTGAATAATGTTCCAAGAGAACATTTCATTTTTTATTTCTACTTCTATAAAATGCATAATATAGATGCAATTTTCTTTCAAAGTGTTAAAATTTAACAGCGCAGATCTGCTCATGGATAAGACACCAAGCTCTGTAGTGGTTCTTGATGAGTTGTTTCATTAGATTCTCCCAAGTAGAAGACTGTGAAATTAAATCATTTTACAATAAATATACTTCAAAAGACTCATTAAGAATTAGGTTGTAAACCTTTCACTCCCTTTGATATAAAGATATTTAAGTTCAGACCCATTAAATCAAATTATTGTTTTAGCAACACTAGATAATTACTATTATTATCATAACTTTTTTTTAATAACCACAATAACAATTTTTTCTTTGGTAAAGAAAATAAAAATGTTAGAATTAGAAAAAAAGTTGAGAGTTCGGAGAATCAGAAAAGTGTTTCTTTCTATCTATCTCAGTAGAGGGGTAATAAATCCATGAAGCTGTTCTATTGAATGTGGCAGCATGTCCCTTACTTCTATTGTTTTTTGATAAATGTACATGACTTTTCAAAAGATGACTAAATATTTAGTGTCAGAAGGACAAGGCCCTTAGGCCTAGATTATGGGCATATTTTTATTTACTTTATTTGAATGAATTAACATATAGTTAGTCTTACATTTTGATGTAGAATGGATCCATGTGGCAGGACATGTTTATTCCCTCTGTACCACAGATGGTTGTTGCATGTGCAAGAGATAACTGGGGCAGGTCACGGGGCCAGCTTGGGGGGTCTCTGGCACCAAAAAGGGCTCAGGCCCCCAGCTAAGAACTAACATCTCAGTCTTGAAAGCAAATGTGGGAAGAGATGAAAGAAATATTCTTGACCCAAAGACATGATTCTTATGTCTATAAAAGCCCACACCATTGTCACAGAGGCCGAAGTCTCTTACACACTCCTCTGGAATGTGCAAGGAGATTTCTCCCCTTAAGTGCAGACGTGGATTTTTGAGGTCACTTTCCCAGGAGCTGAGAGAGAGGATTTTTCAATGTGTACTCCATCAAGAGTGGAAGGTAAGAAACACTGAATCCTAACTCCACGTGTATTATATCAGTATTGCCCTTTGTCTTATCCCTGTGTAGCAATAGTCTGTTGTAAGTCTTATGTCTGTTAGTTTTGTGCCTATTAATAAAGAATTCATTTTATAATAGACCGAATCAGCCATTATTAAAGAACTTAAGAATAAAAGTGGATCTTGGGGTGCTGGCCACCTCAATACAGCTGCTGACAGAGGCCTGGGCAAAACCAAGAGCTGATCTTAACCCACATCATCCATCGATAACAATCCAACAAATAAAAAGATATTGCTCTAGACAATAAAAAGTAGTAATAAGTCTTCTTAAAGCTCAGAGATCTCTTTCTCTATCCCTGTACCAAATGACAACAGAAAGATGTACCACTAAGTAAAACAGTGTCCCAGCAGCTTGTGTACAGGATTTAAGAATATCAGTGTCAAGAATATCTTGACCTTTCCCTCAGCACTGTGAATGGCACCTGAGTATCCCAACTCATCTAAGTCTTTGTAGCCACTTTCTTATGAGGATAACAGAAGAAAAAAAAAAATAAAGAAACCAGTAGATTGTCTCTTTTCCAGAGGTGCCAAATGCATACATCAAAAAGAACATGGTTCTGGTTATATTCCTACAGGAACTTTTTACAGGAAAAAATGTAGAATGTAAGGGTTCCAGATGGATGACAAAATTGTTTTTATCTAGTAACAGTGGCTAATTAAGACTGGCTTTGAAAAGAAGGAAAAATCAATATAACTATCAGAATGAAAAAGATCAGGCTGTGGTGGAAAAGAAAATGTCCATATAATATTACAGTCCATGTAATATCATTTTCTAGAGGAAATAGTTAAACATGAAGCCTTAAAATGATACTTGTTCCCCAAAACCATAACAAAGAATATAATCAAATGTGTATGGTGTATTTTATATACTATTATGTGGTTGGTTTCTTATAATTTAGCAGTATAATTATTTTTCTAAACCCATGAATTGAGATTTATTCTTTTTAAGTAAACAGTGTTAGTCAAGATTCCTTGATGAAATTCCATGTTGAGTAATCATATTATTTATCTATCTCTTAGAAGAATTTTTTGTCCATTTTTCATTTTGTTTCATCTTGCTTATCTTAAGGGATCCAGAGGGTATTAGGCCCCTAAAACAGTGCCTTTAAATATTAGGTAAAAAAAGGTTTCTATAAATAATAAAAATATATTTTAAGGGTCATTCAAAATTCATAATAAAATCAATGATACATTTCTATAATTTATATACAATTATACATTGACCACTCACATGTATCATGTATGTTTTATCTCTGCATTTTGAGAACTTGTTGGCTTTTCCTTGAAAATACTGGAAAAGAAGTTTGGCCCAAAATTGTTTTCTTTTTTTGTGTCAGTTTCTGTGTTTCTTTTCTCTTGTCCTTTTCTACTAGGCATACCCACCTATCAACAAGCTCTATGATGTTTAAGAGTTCATCTGTTCTTTTTTCCTATTCTCAGCTTGAAGATATAAACCTATCTTTGTGATATAATAAACTCATCTAAGGAAGATAATGTAATCATAAGGCTTAAAATTGAAGATTATATCCTAAAGTGAGAAATAAGCAACAGAGTCAGATGAGACTTTGTTTACATGGAAATGCTCTTAATAAAAAAGGGAAGAGAATTACACAAAGTACACTCTATATATTCTACATAATTGTACATGAAATAATTTTTGACATTTTCCATGTGTCATCTGTAGTCTTTAAAAGCACCTGTTACTGACAATTAACTGTCTATACAGGATTGCACTGAAAAAGAAAACTCATCGAGTATGCTTCAGATTGAAAAGAACTTCACCAGAAGAATAAGTCAAATGCCATAGAATAGTTAAAACTTCATATTAATAAAACTTAATATTAATAGCAATATTCCAAAGAGACATGTATTCAATTAATGAGTTTTAGAAGGTATTTTTCCTGCATTTTCAACAGCAAATTGTCATGGCTCAATCAGGAATTGCATTATACTGGGTAAATCAGTGAAAGCTGAATACAGCAAAAGCTTTATCTAAATTCAGTCACAGTTATATTCCTAGAAGAGGGAAGCTGCACTGCCTTTCAGAGTGTAACTCACACAGCCCTCAGAAGGGACGTGATCTCCAGAGAAGAGCTCCTAGTATGACATTCAGGAGATCTAAAACATCCCTTCACCTCTCTACAGATACAGCTTCTGGAAAATACTTAGCAAATTTTACAGCTGCATCACCACATCAAGTCTCTGGGAGGCAAAAGGCAGCAGCAAAACCACTTGCTCATTTTCAGGGTGAGCTGCCCTTCATGCAAGATGCAAAACAGGTGTAAAGGAATAAATCTCACTGATCTTTAAATGACCTTCGCTTAATTTGGCATATGCTGCCAGAAGGACGATTGGCATATTTCTTACTGAGAACAAATGAATCTTGTATAAATTGCAGACACTGTAATATAATTTTTTAGAATACCATTCTTATGAAAGCTGTTTGGTTGAGGGACATGCTTTTAATATTTTCCTGCGCTCCTAAGTATCTGCATAGAATGTTGAAGTAGATCTTAGCCTTCATGTTCTTCATCTTAAACTAAGCAAAATTTTAAAACTAACGCAAGTTTTAATATGCAAGCACTTAAAAAAAAAAATAAGTCATCACTGGAAAGAATGATATAGAAATCATCAACAGAAGTAAAGAAACAAAGAAAAGCATATTTTCTATTCACTGCCCTGCTCAAAATGTTGATCAGTAATGTTGGGCCTTAAAAGAGTGTTTGTGATAAGGTCTCACCTTATGAATTCTCTACAGTCACATTGCATTTGGAAACATTATATTACTCCTCCACTACCAGTTCTGAAAGATGCTAATGATTTGTGCATGATAGCAAGTGAAATACTCTCTGCATTTTAACACAACTGAATGAGCAAAATATGTGTTCATGAAGCACGTGTTCATATACTAACAGAAGTGACAGTATGGTCAGTACCCCTCCCAATTTTTCTCCAAGTCAGTTTTACATTTTATTTTCTCTCTGGGACATCACAAAATGGATGACAGATCCATCCCTGTCTTATAAGGCTATATATGTCAGTACAGGTCCCTCTGAAAATGGAGACTAATACAGAGGAGCTAAGTGGAACCAGTTCTTTTCTGACCTACAAGTTACCTGCATCCCTTGAGATTCACAACATTTTTGATTCAGCTGTAGCAATAGTCTCATAATATATCTGTTCCCTTTCTCTCTCTAGATTTGCAATGCATAGCACCACTCTACAGCTCAGTGCTATTAAACATACATAGCTCTGGACATTGCCATAGGTTTCAAGCATTGGCATTATTGAAGTGTACAACTGTTGTGAAAGATTCACACAATACTGCATATCACTAATATGATTATAGGTAAGGAACATTAAATCATATTTTTTAAAGTTTGTCTCTGAACACACCAGCATTCCCCAGTGTGGGCATCTTTCTGAGATTTTTATAATGAAGATATTTTTCAAATTTATGTTGTTTTTTAAGCCCTCAATATTGCCTGACTCTCTGACAAATTTGACTGCTCTTTTTCCAAAATTTTTAAACGTCCACAGACTCATAAATCGGGCCTTCAATAAAATAATGTGCTAGTTAAGTATTAGTACCTTGATAAAAAAAAAGTAAGGTAAAATGACTTTGGTCTTGTCTGTAACATGCCATGGTCTGTCAGAGTCATTGCTCAGAAAACTTTGTTAAACATTTCCAAATGGGAAGTAAGGTCCTTTGTGAATACTGGAAAGGACCTAAATCATGTTCTGACTCGAATTATTAGGTGATTTAAAACAGCTTGTTAAACTTACTGGGACTAGGTTCAATAGCAATAAATTATGCTATGGTCTAGTTGGTAGTACTTCCATGCAATGGAAGGTTGGTTCCTGTCAACCCAAAAACATGTAAGAAATGTACTTGAACATCAGTTATTGATATTGGAGGTGCTAACCTCCAAAGCCTGCACTGTGATTCTACACTGAACAGAATTAGGTTAATAATTAGACACAGGTCATGAGAACCAGGAAAAAAAGTTTTACTATGGTTTCAAAAAAATCTCACAGGCTACATCTGTGTGATTGAAACTGTTCATCCTTCTCCAATCCTTCTAGTCTATGTTTTATTTCTGCATAAAAAAATGATTTAAAATAATCTTCTTATATTTGTTAAATACATTTACGGCCTTTTTACCTGCTGTCAAAAAGTGCCTAGAAATATCATAGGCCACTCCAAGGCTAAGTTTATCAGTAGGAAATACGGTCACAGGTTGTTTCTGACAGTTTATGTGGTACTGATGTTAGTCTTTAATTTCTAGTATTATAAATTTAGAGGACATTTATTTCCCATACTGCTTACTTGATTATGTTTATCTTGTCCCTAAGAGAAAATTGACAATTTGAGATTAAAAAAAACATAAGATGTCTAACGAAGATAAGTATGGTTGGAGATGGAGATCTACAGGCTTCAGTGAATTAGTATGGCCTGAAATACAATGTCATGGCTGCATTACTACCCTGGTTCACTATACATATTCTTATATTTTCCATGTAATTGCTTTTCAGTATGCATTTACTGAAATATCTGATATTTTTCAAATTTTCAATACATCCTTATTCTGCATCTCTCCTCAAAGGGAGAACAGTGTATTACACAAAGTGTTTTGTTCTGGTAGGAATTTCTTTGTTGTACTGTTTGGGGTTTTGTTTTCAACCTGCCTTTCAATGCACTTTTCAGAAAAGCAACCCGGAAATTGAATGCAGTGCTGGGTTTAGAGCTGTGCCTCCGACTCACATTGCTTCCCAGGAAAGGTTTAATCCTCACAAAAATAATTTATATCTTTTGGTATTTTCTATCCTCTAGTTCTTCTCACTAAATAATGGTGGTTAAACAACTTTTTTTTATGCTTTGTAATAATTCTCTGTTTGTAGTCATATCCAATTAAATAATAGCTGCGTAAAATCAATGTGAGAACATGTTTCATGATAGGGGGAATGTATCATAACAAAATAACATTTTGTGAAATGAATTCAGATTATTCTCTTTGAGGCTACACCTTGAATGTTTAGCAGTTCCTGGCTTGCAAATAATGTAGATATTGTTGTGTTCTGTTTGAGAATAAAATCTTGAAGTTATTTTAGTAGTAAAACCAATATAATATGTATTATTAAAAAGTTCTTTTTTTCCATACTTGGAAATACCAAAATCTCATGGGACAACTTTTCTTCTTCAGATAACAGTGGAAAGTATACTCCATAACGAGTCATTTAGTTGGTACACTTGGAAGTTTTTCCTCATTTAGAATATGCATAACTTCTGTGATATTATTCATTATACATGAGTAGCCAGTCATTCTTACTTTTTTTAATGACTCCAAATTGAGCAAGGAAATGTTTTATATCAAATAATTGAAATCATGCTTTTATTCAACAAAACAACTGAGTATGGTCTTAAATCTTTATAATTTTGAAAGTATTTATAGCTAATTCTGGACACTGAGCAAATACCAAATTTTTGGCTGAATGAAGTCAATGTGTTTGAAAGGCTTCCTATTTTTTCAATATATAAAAACTTATTCCTATTGCTGTTTCTTAATCCCATACTTTTGACCAGATGATTGATAAGATAGTTTCTTAGATAACAGAATGGATTTACATTCTCAAGGATATAAAATTATTGAGGTTTAGATTCTACGTGTACTGCATTGTGCAATTTTGAAATCTGCTTTTTGAGCAGATTCTTAATTCCAGTGTAAAAAAACCCCAAATATAATTAATAAATTGTAGCTTAATGTGAATAATATTTTATGTAATTTCTTTTACTCCTCCCCTAATGTCAGTAGACAGTATGAAAGGGATACTGTCTTGAAGTATATGAATGTTCCTATTGCAGGTGTGCCTCTAAAATTAAGCAGAGACATTAATAAGAGCTGCTTGTTCTACTGCAGCTTCACAAAGTTTCTATCCATAATATACAGAAGCTCATTCAACATAAGGAATTGAATGAATTACTGAGAGCCACAAAAGGCAACCTTTCCATCCACCCGAATATACATTTTTCACCAGTAATACCTTAGCCTTTAGATTTAAAGGTTATCACTGTCACATGTTTATCATTAACACACCACACAAATGGCCTCCATGTTCTTTATGTTGTACTGAAGTGCCAAGACTGAAAAATGTTCATTACTTTCAGATACCAGGAAAAAAAAAAAACCTAAAAAGCACAATACATTTTAGTGTTTGACATAATGCCGTTATAACTTGGGGAAAGTGTGCTGCTGGTTTCTCTGGATATAAAATCGTCTTTCTGTCTTACTTTAAGTATCTTTGTATGATGCTATCTCCTCATGAGGTAGAAAGAGAAAAAAAAACATGACGGAGGATGATGCTAAGCAAAGAAATCTCACATTCTTCATTTTCAGCCAATAACACCAATACCTATGTTGGCAGCCATTGAGTTCAGAAATACAAGTTCTGATGAAAACATGATGATCAAACAGATCAACAACATGAAAAAAAATCCTATCAGCTCAGTTTTTTATTTATATATGAAGACTGTCATTTATTTTTTGTAGAGCTCTTCAATAAATGCAAAGCAGTGTCAAAAAAACCTGGTGTTAGAATTTTTTTAGAACTGCATGTCTTCACCAGAACAAATGTGAGAAAATATAGGAATTATGGACTTCCCTTTTCCATACATAATTGCTGACAGTAGTGTACACCTCATCCATCACACTAAGCTATGACTACATTCAATTAACTTAATATGGTGTTAATGCAATATGGAAGAGGTAGCACTCATTCATCACATTGTATTATAGCAGTAATACACTAGTATTGTATTAGACTGATGTAATAAGGTTCTTAAGAGAAGGCAATAAAACTATTATCAGGAAACTACCATTAATACCTGGGATTTTTAAAGGCCATTTCTGTTGTGCTTGTAAATCTTTTACTCGCCAAGATGCAATAAGACCTCTGAGACTGCAGAAGCACTTGAGTATGTGACATTATGAATGTGCTATTTTTGGCTTTTCAGTGGAGGAGCACATCTCGTAGCACCTAATAAATCTGTGCTGAGACTTGAAGAGCATATTTTTCTGCTGAACAGTAGGCTGTAATACAGTAGAGATATATAAAAGGTCGCTACAAGTTCTAAATATTTATTCATTTTTCTGTGACATCAAGGCCAATTCCTCTTTCTCTCTACTAGGAGCAAAAGGAAGGGGTTTTTGTAACCTCTGTTTTTTTTCATGAAACATACTAGAATATTCAAAAATCTTTACTTGATATGTGACTATTTCAGGAGAAATGTTTTATGTTAGATTTTATACATGCTTTATGTTTGTTAGATAGACTTGGATTAAACGAGGTTTACATTCAGGGGACCAAACCCAACTGATTGCTTTCACTATGATAATACTCTGTAAAAGTGGAACTTCAAATCATGTGTCATTTGTCTTCAGAAAAACACAGATAATCCTTATACTCCTGTTTGTCTCACTTTGGGGTTGTTTTGGTGGTTTGTCTTTTTCCTAAGTCATTTGACAGAGATTAATGGTACAACATAAGCTTGTGCAGGTAAGATTTTTTTTTGTTAAATCATATTGCTTTTGTTCTAAACACTAAATTTATATCATGACTCTGTTAATCTTCTATAGTTTAGTATCACATGACATTACACAAGATACAAAATTTATATTAATTTTATCAAAGTATGAATAGTGGACAGGTATATTAGTAATATACAGTACAATATTCTACTATGTGTTTGAGTTTCACCAAATGCAACTCTTAAATGAAACTTACTGTTCCAGATAGAGCAACTCCCTCTGCATGATATTGAACCAGGGCTTATTAAATGCCAGTTAAAAAAAGGGAATATTTTTACAGTGCTAGTCATTCCTGTCTCTGCTTCCCAGCCCAGGTATTATTTCCTCACACTCATGGTTCTGATGGATGTTGTACTTGCATTCCTCACTAGGTTCATAGGCCCAGATAGCACTGTTTTGCAAAATGATCTTATTTCAATTTCAGCTTGCTAAGAAGATTCATAAAAAGGAAAAAGGGTGCTGTCTTTATTCAGTCCCCACTAACCTGGATCACTGTAACTGCATGTAAAGCTCCTGCATTCCAGCCTCCCTGGGATATAGGGTGCTACTTCCTGTGTCCTCCACAGCTCAGCTCTTTGACTTGCTCCAAATAATTTTCTGTTCTATTTTAAGTCTGTTACTCCAATTTTCCAAATAAATAATCATTACATTGAATCATGTGAACGATTAAAATACATATGCTGGGAAAGAAAAAAAGAAAGAGTTTTGGAGTGAAAATAAAGATGTAGAAGTCTTCTTTGAGCTATTCCATGTAAAGTTCCCCCATTTCCTTCCCGTCCCTAACCTCCTCAAAAAAAAGGCACCAAATAAAAACAAACAAAAAAGAAACAAAACTTCCAAATGAAATCTGGCTAATCCAGAGGTTAGGTAAATAATTAAACTGTATTTCCTAGTTTTAAGAAATTCTAACATTGCATAATGCTCACATTTATTCTTAAGCTTTTTTCTCTCCTAGAAATACATATATATATATAAAAATCCCACCTAAACAAAATTTTAGCATAAAATTTAAAAATTATATTTTTCATAAATCTGTCTAAAGGCTAAACTTGTGATATTGAGCTGATAATCACTGCAGAGAAAAAAAAAGCGTGTCTGTGTTGTGACAGAGAATTTTTTCTGAGTATGTTTATCACCAAAGCAGGGAAATGGATAAATATTCAAGACAACAATATTCAGCAGAATCCTTTTTCTGTCTTCTTCACTGGTTGCTCAAATTCACCTAGCTGGAATACCAAATGTGTGCTCCTGCTTTTTTATTATGTGAGATATTTATGCAAGTGGTTTTGCATATTGATCTTAAAGTGCCTTAGGTACATGAAGAGGAGACCAAATTCAGTGAATACAGTAGTACACTCTGCTTCCTGCACTGTGAAAGTAACAGCACCTGTGTTTCCTCTCTTGCTGCTCTATAAAGCAAGCCTAGGAACAAATATGGAACATTGTAAATAGTCCTATCATTATTAATTCAATCAGCTGAATAAACAGTGTATAAGCATGAAAAAAGTGAGATATTTTAAAGTATTTAATCTAACATTCTGATTTTAAGGTCATCATGGTCAGCAGGTGTGTGCTTTTGCATATGTGTGCATGCAATTTACCTTTAGAGAATTGTTGCACTGAAATTTTTCAGAGTGAATTCAAGGAAAAACAATCCAGAATCCTTGACCTTGATTCAGGAATGCATTTAAGTCTGTGTCTATTCATGGAGAGGCCACAAGTAGGCACTTGAACTTAAAGGAGTCCTTAAAGAGGTTTAGCATCTGAGTCAAGATGACATGTTTTCTGGAATCAGAGCCAAATATATCAATTTCCAGTATCCAGGCTACCCTGAAACATGACCTGTATATAAAGAAAGTAAACATAAATTCAAAAGAACATAATGTGCTTTGACAGCAGTGGGCTTCCAGGTACATATTGCTTTTTATTCACTACTGTTAAGGGTAAACTGAAAACAAAAAATCTACTATCCCAACTTCCTTGTCAGTGGCTGATTGAAACAGGAGAAAAATAAAATAAATAAACAAATAAATAATAATATCAGGACTTATAGGCTTTGATTTACTTCTTCTGAGCATTCATAGAATCATATAATCATATCATTCAATGCTGCAAACTACAAACATCAAGGAAGAATCTTAGAATTCCCTTCCCCCACCCCACCCATAGATGGAAATAACAGGTAACTTTATAGATCATGAAATTTTGCCCAAAGGAAGACAATAGGCAATTCCAAAGGGTGGTTTCTAGCAGAGCATCTATGGACGTTCCTCACTCTGTGAGGAACTTTTTCCTCAAATCCAGGCAAAAAAGTGATGTTTGCCCATGTTACAGTAATAGCACCAGATTGTAATGAGGAATAGCAGCAATTACAGCCATAACACACCTTTCAAACGCCACCAGTTTCTCACTTGTGCTGCTCTTTCCCATATACCTTGTGTTGTGGGGAGAATTTGAGACAGCTGTGAGATGAAAGCCATGTCAGATCAGGATCAGACCCCAGCAGGTGTCCGAGGGAGCTGATCCAGTGCCATTCAGTGTTAGTCTGTGAGACTATCCTGAAGGGGACATATTTTGGGAAGGAGGGGTGGTACAGACTTGGCAGTGTCAGACTGACTGTTGGACTCAATAATCTTAAAGGCTTTTTTGTAACCTAATTGGTTCTCTGATCATAACATTCTATCTATAAAGTAATAAATTATTATCTTCTCACCCATATAACAGTTAGGTGGTTGATAAGAGAACTAATTAAATAAATCAAAGAGAAATGGCATGATACAAAAGCGTTTTTTGCTACACTTAAAATCAAGAGGCTCTCTAAACAACAAATTTCTGCTATGGTCTTATTAATAAACTATTCATAACACCTTAGCATTCTTTGTACTCCTATTTATATCTTCTATGGTTTGTCCTAGCAAAATAACATACCTACCATAATGTGATGTCCCTCTAAAATCACAGGCTTCACTGAAAACCATCTTTTGTGAAACAATGTGTTTACTGAACTTTTTGTGAAAAAACAGATTTACTTAACTTTCTTATTAATTTCACAAGTCACACCTGAACCTTCTTTACCTGCATGCCATGTTTAACAATAAACTAATGGTACCTTGGATGCTATTTTTCTTGTATCTTAATTACAAATAATCTCTTCTATTATACTTAACATTTTCTAAGAGCTGAAAAAGTACCCATGCAATAAATCATCTGCTCCTATTTCATTCTATGTGATGCTACTGGATCTTAAAATAAAATCTGTGCTGTGTTGGGCAGAATGTGCTTTAATATGATTTGTATCAGTCCTAAATAATCCTGCTGTTCAGGTAACACAGTGTCACAGCCTTGTGTTCAGAGGCGCTTCCTGTCATACAGTAGATGTTTGTATTTTTCTGAATCTGAGTAGCAGAGTGTATACTGAAGAGGAAATTTGCAAACACTGCTCTCTGCCTCAGACTCAGAATATTACTAATGTAAAACAGTCTGTTTCAAAATATGAAAAAAAAATCATTGTGAATTGTTTAAAAGAATTTATTGCACAAAAGAATCACAAAATCCATGCTTATGTTGTATAAATATGAAATAAACCAAAAAAGTAAATTATTTGTTTTGTTATTAGATGAAAATCTCCCATCTCCAGCTGATTTTGTTTCATGTTTGAGCTTTCTAGGTCTTTTTACTTGACTTTTTTTTCCCAGACTAGCAACCATTTTCATCAGTTGGCATTTTATTTTTCACCTTCACGATTTGTTTTCTACCTTGGACAATATTGCTCCTACAGACTGATTTAGGAATCTTTCCTAATTCAGGGTCAGATCAAAAAGTGCTTTGAAGTCAGCTGTAATAATCTTTGTCCTAGCTCCAGGCAGACAATATAGAACACGGTTAAAGATTAATACAGATGAACATTTCTTCCAAACCTCCTCTAAAAAAGGCATGTATTGAACCAAAAAAAAAAAAAAAAAAAAAGATCGAAAATCCAGCTTTAATGAAACAAAATTGTTCCCAAATTCGGGCTGAACTGACAAAAGTGTTTTGCCTAAAAAACATGGGGCTTATTTAGTTTAAAAAGTAGAATAAAGAAGACAGAAGATATTTTGAAAATCAACACAGACTTCTTTTGAAATAAATTTATTTGGGTGGTTTCTAGTTAACACTGAATGGGTTTACAGCTGCAGTGCAGGATACTGTTGTGTCTCATTGATCAGAGATTAATACAAGCTTCTTATATTCTACAAACCTATAATTGCTTTCCTCCTTGCTTGCCTTCACTGGCTATTTCTACTGCTTTCCCTGCTCACCTTCTACCCTGCCTTAGCATTTTCCTTGAAATCCTTACTGATTATTATATATAATTTGTATGTGGTAGAAATTAAACATACTTGTTCTACTTGACTTTCTTGAAGAGTTTATCAGCAAAAGTCTGTATCTCTTCTTGTTACTTAAGATGCACATTGCTATGAATGACTATCTAGTGAAATATTCTAAAGATCTTTCTCTATGTAAAATACTATTAGCACTTGTTGGAAAACTATTCTTTTCATATAAGCTCCCTAAATCCTGTCCTGTGTGCAATCACATATGTTGTTGCAACTAAGTTCCACTCAGCTTCAATGGAAAGTTCTACTAAGTTCTACTCACATTCAGTGGGAATTTTTCTTGTCAAGTTTGTTTTTGTTTTTGTTTGGGGTTTTAGTTTGGTTGTTTTTCGTTTTGGGGGGTTTTTTTGTTTTTTTTTTTGTTTGTTTGTTTGTTTTGGTTAAATAAACTCTTCAAACCCTTCCCTTAAGAGTCTTGGATTAAATTGATTGGGTTTTTTCAACCCTCTTTCAATATGTGATCTGTGAGATCAATAAACTGTTTTTCCAGCACGTGGGCTACCAACAGTATGAGGGTCTTATCTGTCACCTGGGCTCTGTTTTGTCCTTCCTTTTGTGCCCATTTAGAGATTTTTGTCTGTGAGTTCTATATTAACATCTGCAACCTCACATGAAAGACATTCTCCAGTCATTAAACACATTGATCTTTCACATGAGTAAGATATGGGCTATACAACACCAGACAGAGACTGGCAGATGTGGCCACCATAAATGACATTTGAGCAATCAAATTTTAAAATACTTTGCCATTTCATGTTCTGTTACTATACTCATCTTGGTAATTTCTAAGTGTGGATTTAGGAGTCTCTGAGAGCAACGTATGGATGTAGATTTCTGTTGGAGTGTATATTGAACACCAGGGTGTTACTGCCAAAAATACTCCATGCAGCTCTCTCTGTTGAAGCTGTATATCCTAGCAGTAGCAAGGTAGAACAGGCTTAATGATGGTTAATAAAAACAGGACTACTTTAGTCTTCTAATATAGAAATTCCTCATTGTCATTGTATTGTTTTACCTCCTGAACTTTCTTTTATGAAACACTATTCAATAGAAATATTACACCATTCACTATATGTATAGGTACTTTGCCTTTTCAATACTTTCTTCCTTCCCATTTCAGTTTACCCCAAGTGCAAGAAAGGTTGAAGTGGAAAAAATGTGTCTGCATAACTCTCACTGCTTTTCTCAGCATGTATATTTACAACTATGAATTTGTTTTGGAAGGGAGCGAGTTAATTTCCTTCATAGCAGCTCATACACCCATGTGTTTTGGATCTGTGGCCTCAACAGTGCTGATGACACATTGCTGAGCAATGCTTACATAGAGTCAAGGTCTTTATGTTTCACACTGCACCTCTCCAGGGAGGAGATTGAGGGTGCACAGGAATCTAGGAGGCGACGTAGCCAGGAAAGCTGACTCAAACTGACCACAGGGATATTCCATACCATATGGCATCATGCTCAGCAGGCAGAGCTGTGGAGAATAGGGAGGAAGGGGGGATTTTCAGAGATACAGTATTTGTCTTCCCATGTGTCTGTTACATGTGATGAAGTCCTGCTTTCTCAGAAATGGCTAAACATGTACCTGCCCATGGGAATTATTGAATTAACTCCTCATTTACTTTGCTCATGCATGCAGCTTTTGATTTACCTATTAAACTGTCTTTATCTCAATGGACAAATTTTCTCACTTTTACCCTGATATTTATATTTTATATTACCATATTATGTATTACCCTCCACCCAATCCCCCTGCAGGGGATGTGAGCAAACAACTGCCTTTACCAGGGCTCACCAACAACAAAGGTGTATCTACACATCAGTTGTCTTTTCAACTGTTAGAGCAATGTTGTTGAAAGAAATGGTGTTCACCATACAACATTTGCCTGTTTTGCCAGACAGTACTAATATTATTCCTTTCTCCCAGGGTTCTTCTGATGCCTAAAGACTTTTTAGCTTTTTTGATATTTTTCATATATTTGTAGCTTCATAGACTGTTAATACATGGTTATATAGCTCCTCGTATTTTTCCTACCCTTTCTCTCGGATTTTAGAATAATAAGCTAACCCCTCCAATGCATACTTGGAATTCCGTTTAGTCTTATTTTTAAGAAGAAGAAACCTGACAAGGACATTTTGTTTTCCACTAGAACTCAGAAGACATAACAAGAAAAGTAGCAAAGAAGTCCCTGGAACAACTCCAGTGGGGCAGAATCAGGGGGAAATTACCTAACCAACAAATTGGACAATATTTGTTAGCTATAATAATGAATTAACCTGATAAAAATTGTAGAAATACTGTATTATGTGTGCATGTATCCATATTGTGCACCTAAAAGCTTTCAATTAAATACTTGTTTTTCATGTTATCATTTTAACACTGTTTGGAAAGGCTTTGTGTTTTATTCCAGGCAACAGTTCATTGGCTCACCAGTCTTTGTCACTCAGGAGAAAGGCAGCAAATACTACAGGGCAGTAGTCTTCACTCAGCCTGATTCTGTTAATCAAGTAAAAAACCCTAACAAATTTTTCAGAAAGGAGCCCCAAAAGACTAGTTTTTGCCAGTTTGTTCTTTTGTTCATTGCCTTTTCTTAGCATATTGGACTCTGCTTGAATGTTGTCCTTGACATGAATAACCCATGGGAGAAAGGCTCTATTGAGTGATGATGTTCAAACAAAAAGGCATGTAAACATTTGAAATCTATTTAAAGTGACAAGTCATGATGATAGAACACCACATGAAATTTATAATCACTACATGTATAAGGTATAATTAAAGCACCCCTCCCTCTGTATGTCTGTCAGCTCCATCTGTTTGTCCATCATCCATCCATCCATCCATCCATCCATGATACCTATATCATATCATGTGCCTGGTATTTTGATTTTTCTTTCCATCAGTAGACAGAGATCAATACATAATTGTTGTTAATAATCTATATATTAAAGTTTTTGAAGAAGTCCAAACAAAATCTATTAGTTCCTTTTTGTAAGATTTTACTTTGTTGTTGTTAAGGATTTGTCTGGTTCCTTATCCAGAATTTATGTGCTTGCTCTTTGGGGATAGCCGACCTTTTCAGCTGCATGATATACTTGACAATTCAGAGCTGCTGTAGCAGGTAATGGTTTCTGAGTCAACAGAAAGTTTTCCTTATGAAATAGGCTTTTTTTTTTTTTTTTTTCCCCAGTGTTTCTGTCTGGGAATAAATATATGAGTAGTATAGACATTTTGCTAATATGCTAGTATAATATTAAGTATTTCCTATGGCTTTGAACATTTTTGAAATTTTGTGACATATTTTATAAAAGAAAAACTTCTATGAACTTCACTCAGCTGATATTTTTATAGACAGACCATGGGAAACAGGACTTTTAAAATATCTGATAAATATTTATAGCCATTTCTGTACTAGCCTGCCAGGCTCCAGCTGAAGTCCTGGACTGAAGGTTTTCCATGGACCTCTAGAAAGAATTTGTTGTCATCTTTAATTTACTATTTTTACCTCCATTTTATGCAGTCACAAAGTCCTGGGTGCTGCTGCCCTCTGAATCACTCTCAGGCAGAGAGACAAGTGGTCCCTGGACCTCTTCTGATTAAAGGAAATATATATTTAAGTACAGTATGCTGCAGTATATTGTAATTTTTGATAGCAGAGCACAACATTTCAGTCACTATTCCACGTTTCACCTAATTTGAAGTGCCACTAATATAACTTTTAGTGAAGTGGGATGAAGTTATAGTTGTGCAGAACTTGGCAGCATAGCTTAGTTATACTTTTCAAAGATTTAACTTATTCGTTGTAAGACTTTGCTTTGTGACCAAGGTATTTCCCCAAATCTTACAAAAACCTTCATTGAAAAAATGATAATCTTAAAATGGTCTGGAAATACATAGAAGCAAAATTATTACAGAACAAGGTCTACACAGGCCAATATCATGAAAAAATTTAAATGCACAATTAATTGCTTTATTTCCAATACATTTTTTTCCAGTAAGCCTGGTTGTTGGACATTAAGGCTCTTGGTTTCATGTTATTGTCTAGTTTGGAGATTTTTGTATTTATTTAAGTGGTCAAGTGAGTGTCTTTTAATCTGATATAGCTGCAGTAAAGTACATAGCCAAGACCCCTGAATAGTTAATGCCACCTTTTGTCCTTTATCATTTTCTTTTATGAGCTAAGGGACTGTACATTCAAATTCCTCTAATCCTCATAATATCTTGGCCATTATTACAGATCCTACCTTTTTGCATAGCATCTAATTTCTTTTGAATCTCATGAGTACTGGAGGAATCTTGTTAAATGAAAATGGACCATCACTTTTTGCCCATGATTTCATTTGTAATTCAGTACTTTAAGTATCAAAACATGGAGACTATTAGCTGTGGATTCAGACTGCATATTCTAGTTATAGGCTTTTTAATTTTTCAGATATGTGCCATGTACTAATGCCCATAAAAAGACGTGATGGGCAGTGTGCTATTATTTATTAAACTAACCTTTCTTTGTGGGAAATGGATTTATGAAATAACAAATTCTATTAACAGCAGTTAGTGTTATAAGCAACTTTTTTTTTCCTTGTACACACTTGTTCTTTCAGTAATAATTTTTAGGAATTTAAACTTAGTGATACCATTCCTTACATTTTTTCCTGCTAACCTCATTAACTGATGTCCTGGCATTACCTAAAAGAAAAACCACACTGCATCTACTGCAGACAAAACTTCATGACCACAGAGCCACAGGAATTCTCTATAATACTAAGATGTAGCTCTCTCTTGCATATTTGTTTTGCACTAGAAAAAGTTAATGGAGATAATGTGAAATGAAATTATTTGGGGATTTTTGCTTTAATAGTAGCTGTATTTCTTTTTAATTGGGTAGGGACAAATCTTCTGAAGACAACTAAGAGGAGAAGTATGATCAATAGCTAGTTTATTAACATGGGCAATCAGTCACCTGTATTTAATTTTCTGTTCTGAAACTATCTCTCTGTACCTCAGTTGTCTCTGCCTAATGTTAGTGACTGCAAGACTTTCAGATTTCGCTTACACAGTCTTGGGAATAAAATCCCTTTCCATTCCTTGTGCAAATACATGCCTGAACTTCTGAACTTGAAGGTATCTAGTTAAACTGATGTGTAAAAGCAAGGACCTCCAGAATTTCAAAACCCCTGAGATTACACCCATATGGAGCAGGAAGTCCTGCGGTTCCACACTCAGAGCTCCCCAGTCTGTAAATGATTATGCTAAACAGCCCCATCTTTAAATCATTACAGACAGAGTTTTCTGCTGTAAAAGAAGCAGACATGTGGTCCCACTGCCTAGAATGGTGCTACTGCAGTAAGCCAGTCCTCTGGGACTGTTATTTGATGAAAGGATAAAGAAGCAGAAGGAAAAGATGAGAAGGGTGAGGGGGTACCAGTGGCTGGGCCATCTTTTGTGTGATGAAAGTGATCAAGTGATCTGAGAGAAAACAGGCTGTACCTAGGTTTGGGAACAAGGTGCATCTACCCAGGTGGTTCCTTTTCCTACTTGTCTGAAAATCCCTTCTGCCCCTTCTAGCCATTTTCTAATCTCTGTGGTCATTAGTATTGGTCTGGCTGAAATCTCTAAATGCATTGCTGACCAAAGAATCCAAAGGGATGTTGCAGGCCAACATTGCAATGACACAGACTGTCCACAGCCCGGATGCAGCAGGCATGGAGAGCAGCTTGCAGTGTCGTGGGTCAAGTTAAATGCACAAGAGCATCACAGGATTATGCACGACTCAGGTAAAACACAGGGGTTTTTTCCTTTATGCCTGCATTGAGGAAGGAGTGCTCCCATTTGGGGGTCCTTCTGTGACATTTACATTTGCAGCTTAAAGATCTGTTTTGCAAAAATGAAAAACGGCCTTGGGATAAACATAAACATGACCTCAGCAACATGGTAAGAGTAAGGTAAGGTGAAACAAAGTAAGATAACTATCTTGACATATACATAGGTAGTGTCAGTGTGGTAAGTAAAAACCTGGTTTTTCTAGCTTATACATAAAAATAAAGGTATATTTTTTTTCATTTTGTAGGAAAAGCATTATATTCCCTACATTATAAGAATATGAATAAATACTAGTTAATATTTCTCAAGATTCAGTGTTTTAAGTATGTCTCCTTTTTACACGACCTCTGTTACTGAAATTATTTCAGGCTGATGAGAAAAGTCATGTTTTAGTCTCTTGAAGAGATAGAGAATGTTTTGCCATACATCTGGTGAGAGGAGACAGGAGATGTTTATTTTTTTAACAAAATAAATTGGAGAAACTTGCCTTGTAGAGCAAAACCAAACCCAAACCCAAACCAAACCAAGAAAACAAACAAAACCTGCAGTGTCACATCAGGAGAAGTAAAAAACAGAATGAGAGTAGTTCAAGCAAAAAGACAAAGTTGGCAAATGAGCACAACTTGGTCATTAATAATTAAGGCTGGACTTCAGACAAAAAATTTCAGTCTCTTGTATAATGACATTTTTGGAACAGATTGAAGCAGAAACAGTGGGAACTACACAGTACAGTGTAACAATTTAAAATGAAGCTTGGAATAAATTATAGAGCCACTTACTTCACTGTGGGATGGAACTTAAAGAATTGGCATGTCAGTTTATGCTACTAGATGATACAACTCTGGGAAGTCCAATTAAATAATGCAATGAGACTATCAGATGGCATTTCAATAGTAGGGTTTTCTGGGGGTAATTCTAACTCCTGGCTTACAATATTTACCTTTGTTGGCCAGGAAGGTTTAAAATTTAAGATTTTTCAGCTTCAGATTGTATTCTACTGAGTCCTTCTTAGTAATAGTTAAATTAATAAGACTAAAAATGTTATTCAGATTTTGCTCAGCTGAAAACATTTTGGAAGATAAAAGTATTATGATGGTTTTGTTCAGAAATTATCTGGAAAGCAAGCTACTCTTGAGGTTCATCCATATATGAAATTGATAAATCTGGTGCAGGAGATTACACCATGTGTTTGAAGCACCTTTCCTAAACATTGAATTATGTAACTAACCAACAGCATAACACAGTAAGAAAAATAAAGAAATTTATTTTAAGACATTCTTAAGCCACTCCAGACAACAAACTCCCAGAGAATTCTCTTTCAGTCCATACAAAGTTACAAATATTTCAATATGAATCAATCTTCACTGACTGCACATAGCCCACACAATTCTGTCAATGAGAATTTCTGTATGGCAATTAGTTTATCTGATAAGCCCCTTCTATTTAAGTTTAATTTCTATGGTGTTTAATAACCATCTTATAAAAGGCTAATAATATTCAGGCTTTTGTCTTCCTTTTTTATGTACACTTGAAACACATTTACTTTTTCTCACTTTGTAAATGAGATCTGAGAAAAAATATTTTGGGCTATAATAGCATAACCTTATGCTATAACCTGATGTTATACAATAAGTTATCTTCCAGTTCCTAATATAAACTGATCCAGTTCTTTGTACATAGTAATCCCATCCTCTGCTGTTGTTCTACTCCCTGCATGAGTTATACTTTTGAACAATAAACTTCTAAAATTTGTATTCATCACTTTGAATACACCAAACCATTCTTGATAATTTAATCAAAAACATTCCTTCAGTCTTACTGTTTATCTTCCCTAGAACCACTTTTTCGTCACTTTTTCACCATCATTGCAAGTCTTTATGTCTAGATTTGTATGATATTAATTCTGTTAATACTTGTCCTGTGTAATATTATGTCAAATATTAAACTGAAACAGAATTATCTCCTATATCTTTTTTCCTAAAAGTATTTATATGAAAGAAATTCATGAGGCTGCAGGATCCAGTTTTATAATGTGCTCCTTTAACTATCCATTTGACTACATGTTTTCTTGATCACTTCTTCAAAACTGATCCTAAAGCTTTACCCATCTTAGCTACACAGGTTTTTATACAATTAGAAAATAGAAAAGATGAGATTGACAGCTTAGAAGATTTGTGATTGCTACCTCTTCTGATTTAATAGACTTATTAAAAATCCTTGTCCTTACACTTACAATTTCCTGTGGCAGCTCTCTCCCTATTTAGAATGGAGATTATCCTTCCTTTCTCCACCTCTGCTCTCTTCACCTCGTCACCTGAACACACCTATATCCTCAAGTTCTCTTTTTAAGTTAGGTGCAATGACTCAATTTCTACAGACTATTTTAAATTATGTCAACCCAGGTTTCAATTTTGCAGGCATAATTTTGTGCCTACAGGTAAAGCCAAGAATATATACTTGCACAAATTGTATCCATCATGTTGATATCTATTTATGTAAATTGAAGGCTTTATTGACTGCCAGTACAAAACTTTACCTAAGGTGATTCTTTGGAAAATATGGATCTTAATGAAAATTATGCAGGAGTAAAAAAATAAATTTGTTATTTTATAAGAACTATCATTTCCCCTACATACTTAACATTTCATTGACTTCTAACACATGGAAATATTTTTTTTCTTTTGCCATAACAGACAGATGGTGAGTCAGTCAGATGAGGTAGAGTCACAAGCAGAAACTTCCACAAGTTCAGCTGTAAGAAATGTTCATGTAAAATAATCCTACTTAAACCTAGGACACTCACATTGCACTGAAGTCTATGGATTAGTGTTCTCAGATTTGTTTCCTGTGGGCATAATAGAGACATCCCACCTGTCAAGAAAGGATCTTATAGAGATTAAAAAAAAAATAACATTAAATGCTTTATAAAAACACAGTAGTAAAGAATTATTCTGTGAGAGTGGAAAGTTCAGAAAGAAGATTTAGCTTTTGCAGAGAATAATAAATCCACTTTCAGCTGATAGCATTTATAAACTAGTTGTCAACAATAAAATAATGTCAATAAGGAGGATTGTGTAAGGACTTTTTTTGTGTTTTTTATACCTGGCTTTATGTGCCACTGGTTATCTGAAAAAAAAAAAAAATAAGGTAGAAAATGGAATAGTTGTAGATTTTAAAAATGTCTTTATAAACTAAAATATAACTACTGTATTACCTATCTAGGAAGATGAGGTCACCAACAGAGAGACAAAAATGGAATAAAAAGATGCTGGTGATAATTTACTTCATGTACATGAAGTATGTTGGAAACGTTACCACCAACAATTTGGGCGGCATGGTTTCTCAAAAGGCTTAGCAGATTTATGTAGAATTCAGACTTAGTCTTGTCACATTCATGTAAATGTAGAATGTATTGTACAAGAAAACATCAGATTTGAATTCTGAAGTCAAATGTTATATAAGTTCTATCTGAGCTTTTCCTTGTAAGATATTACTTTCAGTCATTGCACTAAGCTCTTGAGTACTGATGTACTCTCAGGCTGTCTGAGGATCCACCAGGTATAGTTAACTTTTAAGATGAACTTTGAAGATTCATCACAATCATGAAAGTTTTCTCCCTCAGTACATTCTCTTAGCTGGTTCTCATGTCCTCTTCCAATTATTTCTTTGCTGAACTTCAATTCATTGTAGTTTCAAAGGGCATGTACTTTCTTGTATTGCACTATTGCTATAGGTTTTAGGCTGGAATTAAAAAAAAAAAAATATGGATTTGCTTCCTGAAATTCTTGGCGTATAGGCAAAAGTTTCACAGTCAGGCACTGAGTGCCTAATTCGAGACAATGGCAATTTAATTACTAAAATTACAAAGAAACTTCAAGGTACAACTGAAGTTAATACAAGAACTTCTGTAAACACATAAAGTACAAATATTTTGAAACTTTGAACAACCTGGTAAAATAAAGCATGTCCAATCTGACTAGAGCAGTGAATATGGATACCTAGACAATGAAAACCCTCGGTGCTGTGCCATCCCTCTGAGGAACCCAGTACAGTCAGGTGTTTAAAGGCCTGTATTGTAGAATCAATCAAGTATATGCATGCAATATGAAGAAGCATGTTAAAAGGTTGATAGATTCAGTGAGAAGGGCACTGGCTTTCAACTCTTAAGGCCCAGTGTTAGTTCCAAGTGTTATTTTTTCTCTTCAACTCAAAAAGTATTCAGGTTGCAAGAACTTTGTACATTTAGTATTTAATTTATTTCTCTGTCATAAAAAAAATTAAAAGGCAAATAAAAAATATTATTTGCTACAAATGTTATTTCTTGCTCCATCAAAAAACTGAAAAAGGCATAGACTGAAACATTAGACTTTGTACAGAAAGTTAGTGGTCACTTAAACTTCACATCTGAACTTCCCTGTCATCATCCTAGTGATAGCAGCAGCAATCAGCTCTTTGTCAGAATGAGTCCCTTTATTTCCCCCCACAGTGAAGAAGTTGAAAGCATCCTACAACAAAGAAAGAAGGTTCAAAAGGTGTATACAGTGCTGCATGTAAGCAATCTCAGCATTAAATGCCTGGTGGTGTTCTGCAGAGATGTAACCTAATGTAACTTACATACTCAGTATGTCAGTGAATGCTGTGTGGCATTCCCTGTGCCACTGCCTGGACATGGCTGAACCAGCCCAGATAGTGCTCTCCGACACTTCTGCCACACAGTGCACATAACACACAAGGAAAAGCTTTTTAAAAGCCTGGAAGACAGTATGAAAAATACCTGTATTCTTCAGTAACAACATAAATTAGGTTGTAAGAAAAACACTTTACTTTTTAGTAAAGGGTGGGCCTTCCTCATAAATTTAGTCTTATTTTCTTTCTTGACTGTGTCAAATATTTAAGGAATAGGTTGCACAAAAGGTGCAATATCGCAACAGAATTTTCCTAGCTACTCTTAGAGTTTCAGAATAAACAGATGCAGAAAAATGTTTACTTAATATATTCTAGGTGCATCATTCTAGGAATGCACTTATGAGCTAATGAGCATTCATGACACATTTCTACTCACAAATAGTTCCTTTTTTAATGCTGCTTAATAATGTTCGACAGTAAAACTATCAGTAAAATTACACTTTATACATAACGAATAAATAAAATGAGTGTCTTGTAATGGTAGCGTAGTTTTTATAGTTGCAATAACTTCTTTATTCTTTCGTAGCTCTGCCACTTATAACTTATGTAGCCATTGTAATTCAGTGAATATGACTTCATCTGTAGCTATCAATCTTTTCTGGGTTATTTTCTTCTTTTTTCTCTTTTTATGAGATGTTACTGTAGTGAAGCTGTGGCTGAATTACAGAAGGCACCTTTTTTTCCTTCTGATATTCCATTTAAGCTCTTTACTCTTTTTTTGGCATGAAGTCAGTCTATCAGATGGTGAATGCTTACGAATGATTTAATAATATTTAGCGAGACACATCTGAGGTCCTTTTTTGGGATTTTTGACTTCACAAAACATCACTCTTTCCACTAGTGTTCATTACTCAGCCAGATTTCTGTAGACTAAATAATCAAGTGTTTAGGTGAAAATTTAAATTTAAAATTCAAAATTTTTATATGTTCAGAAACACTTCCTTAGAGAAAGTTAGAGTTTCTTAGGTGAATTTTGGTACTATCCATTGTCACAATTATCCCACTCTGGTGACCATTCCATGGAAAGAATTAGACACCTACTACCTTTATGCATTAACAATGTTTTTATCAATATTATTACAATTAGTACATCATTTTTGTATTTTGCAACCAAAAGGTTTTGGCCACCAAGGTTTTGGCATACGAGTACATGACATGTAATTGTCTTGTGTATATATCACAGGCAATTCAAGTCACAGAGATTGATTCTCACATGCCCTGGAATCAAATACTGCGCTTTAGGAGAGTGAAAGGATATTGGATACTTGACATCTATCCTCTACTTAAGACCCTTTACACTCCAAGATCATTGTCAAGGATGGAAGCATAAATGAAGAAATAACAGGTTTAGAGCATGGTTCTAAAGCAAACTCACTATATCTGTTGAAGGTTTTCCTTTTCAGCAAATGCAGAGACAACAACAAAGAAAATTCCACAGAAATCTGAAGTAATTAATTCACAATTCAGTAAGATACTTTTCATTTATATAAAGAACAGAAAATTCCTCTTCTTTTTGACTAAGTAATGTGCAAAAGCAATAAGATGGCAAAGAGAATGACAGATACTTGTCTGCTTCTAAAAATCTGATGAATTTGATAGGTAAGCATGACATTGTCAAAAATGTGAATCATATTCAGTTACCATAAAATGATAAGAGCTGAAAAAGATAACTTTATGCCTTGGGATATAAGTGATAACTACTGAATCACAGGAGGAAACTTCTTTCCTAGCTACTATTCTGATGAAGTAGGTACAATGTCATTGTAATTATGAATCACATTTTATCAGCTGCTGGACATCTCTAATGACACCATTCCAAACACCTACTATTTGGAAAACTGACAAAAAGACATTTTTTAAGACCCAGAACCATGGTGAAATCATTAAGAATTAGTTCTGCCTCAAATATGTGTATTGTTCTGGTCTTTCTAACCTGATATTCCACAAGCTATAGTCTCCAGATTGGAAAACACAATCATTAGTTTTTGGATCTTTGTCCAGACCTCTGATCCAGACTATCTTGTGTGAATATTTAAGGAACTGCCCCTAAAGATCTGCTAAAAGCTATGCATAAAGCTTTGTCTTTGTATTTCCTCTGATGCTCCCAACACAGTGGGGGCATTGTGTTTCCCTAATTCCATTTGCTATCCTGTCAGGGTGCAGGGGGATGCTCCACGGTGAAAGCCGATCTGTGGCCACAGCCCAGGCAGGGCTTTGCCCCACCAAACAGGGAACAGGCCAGGGAACCTAAGCAGAGTCGGGGTGCAGACAGCACCAGCACTGGGGACTGTCACATGAGGTGAGGTAGGGTCAGGTCCAGGGTCAGCCTGGGACCTCCAGCCATGAAGCCAGTGCTGCTGGAGGCAGGGCTGCCTGCCAAATGGATCAGGCTGTTTAAGCTCCTGGGCCCATGGGCAGGAAGCCACTATTGGGAAACCCCAACTGAGGCTGCTCAGGTCAATAGAGCCTTGTTGAAGTCCTCAGGGCCCTGAGACTTCAGAGAATCATGGAATATGCTGAGTCGGAAGACACCCATCAGGGTCATTGTGTCCAACTCCCAGCCCTGTGCAGGTCACCTTAGGAGCCACAGCATATTCCTGAGAGCATTGTTCAAAAGCTTCTTGAGCTCTGTCAGGCTGGTGACCACTGCCCTGGGGAGCCTGTTCCAATGTCCAGCCACCATGTAAGTGAAAAACACAATCTAACCTAAACTTCCCCTGACTCAGCTTTGTGGTCAAATAAAACAAGTACTAAGGGTTATTTTCAGGGTTATCTTTGCTGATTTTCCCCTAAGCAGCGTTGACAGAATTCCATTTTCTTGGCTGAGATAAAGACATTTTAGACTGCATTACTGTGGTATTGCCCTAGGTTAAAAATAGATGTATTTAAGTATTCTATTACCACCAGCTGTGGGCCATTAGCTGTTATCACCTGCTAACGACCCACCCCTGATAACAGACAATGGGCCATCAAGAAACCACCATGTGACTCATGGACTTATCTCATCCTCTTGTGAGATGCCCCACCCAGGAGGGGGGAGCCGGGCATTCCCACCTGGATATAAGCTGCCCTTAGAACTACCTGGCCTCAGCCCTGTCTGCTGGGTGACCAGAGGACAAGAGCCACCACGGACCTTCAGCTGGATATCGGACCTTCCATCGGGTCATCACTTCAACTGGCTCACTTCATTTGGACTGCTGTGACCACCCTAATAGGGTATCAGGTTGTATTTAACTTTGTCTGTGCTTTTTCCTTATATTATTTTGATTTTTTCTAATTTTTTTTTCAATTAATTTCAACCTTGACTTGGGACCTCCCACTGGTTTGTTTTCAAACCAATACAGGTATATAATTAGTTTATATTAAAATCTGTGGAAAGGGAGCCCAAAAAGGTGAAACTGTGGTTTTAATCAGCTTGGGACTGCCCTTGACAGGCAGTGCTGTGAAACTATGAGTTCTGTAGATAACATGGATATAAAAATGCATGCATATGCACTCATATATAAACACACAGACACACACATTTAATTTATAAAAGTACAAGTAAGGACATTTTCTTCAAAAGTATAAGCTGGCAGGTTAGATACATACTGTTTCTGCTTTGTGGAATAGTAGGGAATGGAAAATAGGACTGTCTCTGTTCTCCTTTCCTAAAAGCTAATTACCAATAATGGATAACCATCCATTATTAATTTCCATGAGACCAAAACATCTGCATGAACAAAAAAGATTTTTATGGTCAAGTTCCCAAGGAAAGTAACTACCAGAACAGTACATGTTTTTTTAATCAATTGCAGGTTAAAAGGCAGTAATCAGTTGTGCCTCAGGTCGATCTCTTAAATTGTTTTGATAACTAAACTGTATAGACATTATTTTATTGTTAGTTTCATAATTGAGATATTCTCTTATGCATTTTGGCTGAGTGATTTCTCACTGTGTTTCATTTACAACTGCACAGCCTCTAGAGTCTGCAGAAATCAGATATTCATGCTTCTGTTTCATCATGTGTTGCTTGTAATTAACTTTTATTGTCAAAACCTGTCAGACTCATGACTATCTTCTTGAACCAAAAATTATATTTGACACTTTTAAACCAAAATTAATCCTTTAAGTGATTTGTATTAATCTGGTGTAGGACCAAATCCCCAACAGGTTTAAGTAAGCATAAAGCTGTTGACTTCAGTGAAGAGATGGTAATTTACATCAGCCAAGAATCCAACTGAGGTAGCCTGGCAGCACTATTTTGAAAACACTTGATTGATTTGAAGCATCTACACTCTTATGAGCTTTTAATTTGCGACATACATGTTGCATACGTTCTGTAATTAAAATAAATGTAAAAAAAATTATATGTGGTAATACTTTTTTTTCCCCCCCATTGACTTACTCTGAATATCTTAGACACAAATCAGGTGTTTAACTCAATTGTTTGTATTAAAGTGACTTTATATCTTTTGGGTTCTGAAGTTAACCTACTCCTTAGCTGCAGCCACCCATGCTTGTAGGGCCTGGTCCAACTCATACTTGTTGCTCTCAAAGTCATTGTTACACAGGAAAATCGTAACTGTCCTTAATGAAGGCCTGCTCACTGGGGATCTCTGCAATGAAAAAGTAAAATTTCTCCAGCCTGATGTACAGCTGTGATCATGTCTACCTGCTGTTTTTTGTTACTGTGACCTTAAAATGTCTCTTCCATGTCCTAGAGAAAAAGAGAAGTAACTTTCTCTGCTTATACTGTGACATCTGGTGCACAAGAGAGAGTGGTAACAAAATGACGTTTAAATTTTTTTTGTTTCAGTAATAGGTTTTTTTGGGGGGTAAAGAGGTTTGCACCATCTGTCAAAAGTGTTTCCTACCCATTTTAAGAGTACCAACAATAGTAATAGAATGTATTTACTGTGATCAAGCTGTTCTATTTCCCTTAATTATTTTTAGGTGGTAAAAAGAATTAAACAAGAAAAAAAGAGATGCATATAAATTTCTTCCATTTTCTATTTTTTCAAATTATTCCCAGGTTATCAGGGCAATGGGGTATGAAATTTTAGTAATAGCTCATCATCAAACTGGCTGATCAACAATTACAAGGTAGTCACTGCTTTTGAGTATTTCCAAGAGATTTGTGTAAGTCTGTGGTTGAAATCTCTCCAGCATTGCCTGAGCATGAGGAAACAAGTGTTAAAGTATTGATTCTGGATTACAGATGATGAATGGCAGCTATTACGGACAGGAAGAAGAAAAAGTCAATTAGAAAAAGTCAACCACAAAGGACCCCCCACACAGATAAGGTCTAGGAGGAAACAGATACTTCAAAATGCTGCTTAACTCAGAATTTCCCTCCATGGTCTTTTATCTAAACTTCTCTGCCGAAGGAATTATCTTGATTTGGGTTTTCTGCTTTTTTCTTACTTCCCTGCAGGTACTAACAGTAGGTATGAGGCTCTTAAAGAGATAGAGACAACACCTTTCCACTGATGGAAGAGCAAACAAGGTCAGCACACTGTGCAATACTGAGAAGAGTTTTGCAGACAGCATATGTTGGGGTTTATTTCTACAGCAGATGAACAGCAGTGCTGTGAAGAAAACTCTTCAAATGATTACTAGCCTTCAGAAGCATCAGCAGGATACATTTTTTAATATGAAGTTTTAGAATTATGTTGGGGACAGGGGAAGTATGGTTAGATCCTTCTAAAACTAAGATATTTCACAAAATGTTAAAATGGTTTAAATGACACAATCCTTGCCTAGCAAATGCAAGAAATTTTTTCTACTAATTGATTTTTGGTACTAACATTAGAGTCCTGGTTAGAGAACAAAACATGTTACAGACAGTAGTTCAAGCTTTTTGTTACAACAAGGTCATTATTATAAATCAAACAGAGATCTCTTCAAACTACATGGAATTAAATAGAAGCGTGGGGTGTTTTTTTTTTTTTTTTCATTTTTAAATCTGAAGATCTCTCCACAGTAGGTAATAGCAGACTTTGAAAGCTTGTTTACCATAGAAATAAATCTGTTAATTAAGCGCTTGACAGAGGCCCTGATCTTTGGAAGTACATAGCATATAGGATAGACAATGATAATTTCTACAGAAAAAGATATAAATTCAAAAGTATCTCCTAAGTCTGCTGGTGTTATTTTTTTTCCCCAGACTGATTTTTTACTTATACCTGAAAAATTTGGGAATCCTGAGATGAATTCTTTAGCTTGTGGTGGTTTCTTTTCACACTGAAACATGGCTTGCCAGCCACCGAGTAAGTAAACACCCAGAAAAATTTGTATCTCTGAGTAAATAAGCACTGCAAATGTCATGTTTCACACATCATCATTTACTACACACATTTCTAGAGAGATTGCTCTCCTACAGCAACTAGTCCACTCACAGAAATACTGTATTTTTCTGCTTTGGTGTTTTCTATGTCTACTTCTTCTACACTTTTTCTGTCCATATCACTGAAGGGTTAACTTATTTTGTACCCTCCTCTTCCTCTGCACTTATCTCACTTGAAGCATCTGCAATAGCTGCAGTCACCCCACAAGTGAAATGGCAGGCAGGCTCCTCCGAGATTGCATTAGCACTCTGCAAGCAGCTGCTAGGGGAACACAAAGACACAGTGCACTCTATATATCTTTTCCCAGAGTCTCAGAATATTTTCTGTATGATAGCCCCTTTTCCAGCTGGTTTGAGAACTGGAAGTCCCAAGGCAGATCCAATAACTGTGCTCGTGGGCTGATAGGCCTATTCATTGAACTATTAGCAGAAACATTAATTTCTTTGACCAAGTGTTAGAAATTATAATAAATCTGACTGAGTCTACATCTGATAGTGATTTGTGAAGCCTTTCATTTTGAATATATTAGCCTAAACTGCATCTGATGAAATAAGGAGGAAGAAGTAAAACCGTCTTTACTTAAAACAATATAAATATTTCACTGCAAATGTCCTGCTTCTAGACAAAAAGTAATTCAAAATACACACGCATACGTGCACGTATATAAAATTGCATCTCACAAGAACTCAAAAAAACTAGTTTGTCAGTTTTATTTTAAAAGAGAGAATAATTGTTCATAATAGTGCTAAATAAGTTGTTTTCATTCTGGAAAGTTAACTACTCAATTTCTATGTCCGAAGCAGAATATCAACTACAGACTCCAGGGAGATGTTGTCTGCTTCTTTTCATCTTCAGCAGATGAATCTTGCCTATGGTGCTTGATTCATGACTCAAGAGAATGTAAAATGCTACTATAAAATAAAAGATATCTACAATGAAAATACAGTTATAGATTATTGCACAGAACTGTGATGCTCTTCAGAGGGCTTTATAGAATAGAATCTTCAAATTCCATCTTTTTTTTTCTGCAATGAAAAGCAAACTCATAAGACTTTTAGCTGACTTATAAAAGAATCAATCATATTTGGAAAGTTTGTGCATGGACTGTTTAGTCTTTTGTTCCTTAACTTTGTACTTCTGAGAGACAGATTCTCAGATAGCTTTAAATATCTTAGCTGAGAGTGAAAAAATATAAGGCAGGATTGCAAGACCAGAAAAATTGATCAGATTTCAAATTCAGATCTAATTTTTTGTAACAATGAGGGCTAGCCAAGGATGCCTTAAAGGAAGACTAAAGAAGACTGTAGTAGACAGTATGAGTCTGTCCCTGCCTTTTTTTTCAATCCAGTGTTAAGCAGGAGATTTAAGCCTGTAAATTAACAGGAGACAGGAGATTTAAATAAGAAAGTTTAGCAATCCCCACCAATTAGTGCTACATGTATTGCAATTAACTCTGTAGACAGTCCCCCATTTTTTCTCCATATATCTAATCCCCAGTTCCTTTGTTCTGCTCAGTTTCTCCAGCAATGGGTTCTGCATATTTTTGAAAAGTATTTTTTATTAATTTCCTCCTCTTTGCTTTTCAGGTGTATCATGTGGTCCCATTGCTCTTGTGTTATTAAAAATGAGAGAAAGCAAAGTCTGCCCTAAGCAGCTTCACATATGTTTAAATAATTTTCTTTTTATGCACTTATTTCCTTGGTTAAGTGACCCTAACCTTTTGTCTCTATTTTCATGCAAGTGTTTTGTCAATTTCTGCCTAACCTCTATTCACTCACCGGTGGCAAGGTAATGATTTTCTTAATATGGGACAATTGGTCCTCAAACCCATATGAAAGGTGAAATCTCATTATCATTTCAATTAGTGTTACTGCAGCCATTTCCTTAATATTGACTACTGTTTATCACATGCTCATTTCTGCACAGCAAACACTGAGGGCTTTTTGCTGTTGTTTTTTTCAGTCAGGCCCTGCTTTTTTTATTTGGAACAGATGAGCATATTAATATTCAATGCCTCAAATTTAGAAATATGAATAGTTTTTTGCTTTGTTTTTTTTTTTTTCTCCTTTTTTGTGATTTGAAGGTAGGCAGGAAAAAACATGGCTTTAGTCTTAGCTGCAGAAGCCCTCCTTCCATCAGCATTACAGGACAGAAACACCTCTGTCTCACAAGATGGGCTGAACAAAAAGTATTGCAGGTCTTCTGTTCAGAGTCCATCCCAACAACAGGCGACATCAAAAAAGACATGGTCTGGTCAACACAAACAAAGGACTGCTAAATCTGTAGAGTTTGTAGCAAGCCCTAAAGCAAGTGGGGTCTGTTTTTGTTTTGCTTTTTGGATTTTTTGGAGGTTTTTTTGGGGGTGGTTGTTTGGTTTTTTGTTTTGGGTTTTTTGTTCTACACTTGGTCAAAATTATATTGCTTTTGAAAGATTGGGCCAAGTTATCCATAGTGCCCAAAATCAGACATGATGAGAGAATAATTTACTCTTACAAGAAGATTACATTGAAGCCTCCAAAATGCTTTCGCAGTGAGGTTGTCTATGTGCAACAGATGAGGAAAGAGTTATGTGACCCATCCTTGGAAAAAACCCAGGAATCCAAACTGCCTTGAAATGTCTGGTATCAAAGAACATTTCTGTTCTCTTTTTCCTGCAGAGTCTGACCAATGTTTAATCACTTTACTTTGCATAGATAAGGTCAGCAGATATACCACTAAAGTGTTAAAATTTAGGATGATATGGTTGTCCACACATGTGACATTAACCCATCTGTGACAAGACGAGAGAGCACCAGGAAAACACCAAGCTGGGCTGTTTGCTTACTGTCCTTAACCTCCTCACCCCAGCCCCAGCAGCTCCTCATCCTGTCTATCAGCTTGATAAAGCAGCAGCTGCTACAGGGTCCCCCTCACCTGTGCCATGCTGGAATCCCAGGTATCATTAAGGTCAAAACACAACACGAGCTGCTGGAACATCTGTTTCCTGATTTATTTAATTTGGGGACTGGCAGGGGGAGAATTTGGGGTGGGGGTAAATGTAATTTCTATGTACTTGTATATGGGGTTTCTAGGAAAGACTGGAGGGGAGATGTAAACCAACCAGAATCTTGAGACTGAATCTGAAAAAGTTTATTCATTTAGATTTCTCCTTAAAATTAAGAGCACAAAGGAAAACTCCATGGAAACATATATATATATATATATATATATATATATAGAGATATGTAACAAATCCAGTTATTTTAAAGTCTTTCTTTGCTGAGGAAGTCTCTCTAGCCAGCTTGAACTCCACAGTTCATTCCACAGAGCTAATTTATAAGTTGTTTACATATGTTCAATAGTGTTTAAAGGTAAAAAAGAGACCTTAAGGTTTTTCAGATAGAGCATGTTTTGCTTTCTGTTCCTGCATAGTTTGACAGGTATACACTGAGTTGATATAATTTTCATTCTGTGAATAATGAAATGATAACTATAAGTCCCTGGCAGAAGTTTATTTTTAAAATAAATTGGATTAATTATATACCAATGGCATGAGTTATCAGCACAAATAATACTTATTATTCTTGGAGTATACTGAATAATGAGAGTGAGAGAAATTATTTTTCCTAAAGTAATGTCTCCAAGTTAGGACTGAAAAAAAAAGTTTTAACCAAAGACAAGTGACTGACAAGGAGCTGTAAACCTCCCTTTAAACTAACACAAGACCGTCTCTCAAGCTTAATCAATCACAATGAAACACTTGATAACACAAGTCTCTATTATAAAAAAGAACATCTACATGACAATTATTGACCTTACCAAGCCCATTAGATTGTTATTAAGATAATTGTGAAGTACATCTAGGAAACAAAAACCTCTTATTTTTCCAAAGTGTTATTCAAAGATGCATTTATTTAGACAGACATTATTAAACTGGCTTTCCCTATGCCAAAAATTAGCAAGCTAACAGGAAAACTTTACAAAAAGCCTTCACGCAGACTTGGTTGCTGTCAGGCTGCCACTGAGCAAATAAACCATGCTACTCAAAATACCTACCCCTGCAACTCAGCCACCATGTATGGGTTTGGGAGCTTATTTAATGTTCCTTGTGGCAGTCAGCAACTCTGGTAAAACTCAGTCACATACTCTTACAATAAAAAGACTGTGTAGATACTAATCATATACGTGTTCTTTGATCTGCACAAACCCAAGGCAATTGCAAAACTAGCTCTAAAGCTAGTTCAGCTAGCTAGATAGTCACTTCTATATTCTTAGCAAGTAACACTGTTGAAAGTATTGCTATCAGTTGGAGCTCAAGAATTGCTAAATGTACATTTCATGTCCAGCTGAAAGCCTACTCAAAACTCATAGACTTTATAATAAACTTGTGCAAAAGATTCAAGTCCAAACATTTGTGGGATCAATATTGATATGCTGGCTGAAAAGACTTCAAATAATGTCTGCCAAATTACAATTTTTTACCACCATAATCTTTTATCAATATTAGGGAACTTATCATCACCTTTTTTTAGAGATTTATATAAGTGGCAAGGTGCTTCACAGACCATAGAAGAAAATAAATATCCTCTCAAAAAATACTCAAGAATCACTGATTTATACCAGGAAATTACTAAAAACCTTTTTTTCCTTTAACAGAAATTTATAATAGGTGTAGTTTTCAACATATTTTATAGAGGAAAAGATACCACTTCAGTCAATGGTAGATGACCATCTTGAAGGTCAATGTATGCTTGTGTGGCTGATACTGCAGTCAGGGCTTTGACTTTCATGACTTCTCAGAAATGAGGAGTGTTGAGAAGAGAATAGATGCAACTGGGGAAAAAACAAAAAACAAAACAAACAAACAAACAAAAAAAAAACAAAACCAAAAAAAACCAAAAAAACAAAACCAAAAAAACCCAACCAACCAACCAAACAAAAAAACAACCCAAAACAGAATATCAGTCTGTTCAGATCAGTCTCAACAAGGTGAAAAAATTAGGTGAACCTTAGTAAAGACAAAAGTGAAGTTCTGCACCAAAGGTTGAATAAACCCATGTGGCAAGATGGGCTGGGCTCTGCCTGTCTAAGCAGGAGTGTTTTGACCACATGATCCCAGAAACTCTTTTCCAGTCTAAATTTTTCTATAAACCTACACAACCTTAACAGCTAGAAAAAAAGTACAATTTGACAGAGGGGATGAGGGGAAGAGCTACTTTATGTAAGTGGCATACTTTAAAAGAAATGACACAAAATATTATTTATTCTTTTCTCCCCATAGGATTAAAATTATTTGTAAACAAACTCCCTGTCACTGGATTTTATTTAACTCATTGTTTATAGCTCTTAACTTGTCTTCAGCAACTCTTCAGATTTAATTAATTGCCTTGTTCTTGTCATGAAATCAAATTAGTGTGTTCACAAAATAGATTTTTATTATTCTAAACAATATTTATTCTGAAATTCCAATAGGTGGAGAGTTTCCATTCGAATGGAATGGAACAAAAAATGTACAAGAGTAAATTATAAATCACTTATTTCTACTGTCTTAATTACCAGTTAATTGTTGGGATTTGATCCAATCAGAACTCTATCTGGAGTCAAAGGCAAAGTCTTATAAATTAGACAACTTGTAGGACTGGATTAAATATGCTCAGGGAATGGGAGTTCGCTGATTGTTAGAGAGAGATCATGAATAACTAGCTAATAAACTTCAAATTTCTACAGAGATAATCAAATTTATTATAATGCTTACTCTTCTGAATACTGTAAGAAATGTAGTTCTAATCTTGGGGGCCTAAAGCAATACAAAACCGAGGTAAAAATATGCCCATGCATTGTGTAGACTCCTTCAGTGGAATATATATGTTGGAAGCTATGAACCAACCGGCAAGTACTAAGATTAAGCATTAAACTTTTGCAAGTTTTTTCTTTTGTACCTCTGTGGGCCTACTGTGTTAGGCTGGAATCTGCTTGCACACAACTAAAGCTTTACTGATAGGATTAGAAATTATAATTGCTATACAGTTTTTACTTAGAAAAGGGACAGTACAAGTTAATATTCCTCATGGCCATTCAAGCACGACTTTCTGTGCAAATTGACCTTTTGGTTTCAGAGTTTGATTACCCTGTGAAATGGAGGTATCAAGGGCAAGCAGCTTATCAGATGGCTTAATGAGTCCAGATAGCACTGTGTAATTTGAGTCTCAAAAGCAGCATAAATGCATTAGTTGGGCACAATAGCAGAGTGAGGACAGTGTCAGGCAGCTCCTCCTACCGAGGCTTTTTAACCAGTTCCAGACTAACTAGTGAGGGCCATTCCTGACAAACCATGTGTCTAAAAAATCAGTTTTCTAACCTGCGCTGCAAAGATGCTTGTACAATATTAAAAAAAAAAAACCAAACAAACAAACAAAAAAAACCCAAATCCACATGCCTATATTTTTTTTCTAATTTTGAGGAGCATTTCTCTCTTCCAAATGGGCATATTTGCACAAAATTACACATAATTGTTTCCCTCACTTGTTTTAGAATTTCCCATTGCTAATAAATATTGCTGAGCAAGACAGGTTTCTGCCAAATTCTAACTGACTGCACTGAACAGCAAATTTCTCTGTGGAAAGCCAGTAAAAACTACTTCAGGAACATGACTTAGATTAAGGCATTATAAAAATTCAGTTTAGATCCAGGGCAAATCTGAAAGACTTCATAAAACCTGGTTGGCCCAATTCCTTGTTGTGATTACACATTTATTGTTTGTTTGGGTTTTTTCCCCCCCAGACTACTCTTAGTTTTGTTTGTTTATGTGAGAGTCCTCTTATTTGTACATGAGATTTTATTTCACTGATTCAGTACACCACTAGCCAATATGAAATCTAGGTCCACATGAAAACTTGGTGAAGAAAATTATCCTAGTAAATCCATTCATTCACACATGTGGTGAATAATGGTTATATATCAACACTCAAAGCACTGATATCCTGTGGTTATGGATATTGTGAAAAATACTCAAATAGAGTAAGAGAAAAAGATAATATTAAAAAAAAATTTGAAGTATTTGCATATGCCTGACAAAGAATGGAATTTAATGGATATTTCCCACCTAGAAATACAGATGTTTTCCCATGACAGTTTCTGAACTCATGGCAGCCCTGTATATTGACAGTATTTGTTGTTGGTACATACAGATTTTGCACATCTATGAGCACAGGAAAAGAAAAGTATTTATTCCTGCATGAAGTGGAGTATACGCTTATTGCAAGTGACCGAATTTGTTAGTGAAAACAGGTGCTCTCTGTGCTGTATTCTCTATATTTACTAGGGGTAGCAATGTCAGAGGGGTGCAAGTATGTGGGAGGGGAGCTATTTGTTGTAATACAAAACACAATTTCAAAGAGTAAAATAATAGTGGTAATAATAATAATAGTAATATTAGTAATAGAAATGTAGTCAGGGTGTCAGTGAAAATGTCTTGGCATAGAAAATTTACCTACACTTATTTTCAAAAACAATATTTTCTGGCACATTTTAAAAACAGATAAGAGAAGGAATGACATTGGTAAATACAAGATAGCAAATATTCAGTAAATACTACTTTGGGAAAAAATTCATTGTAAGAAGAAATCATTAGATCCTTTTCATCATTGAATTTCACTTTTTTAAACATGAAGATGTATCAGGATGTTTTCTGCAAATCCTGAAAGCAAGAGGCTATAAGAAATTAACATTTTTCAGATGTATTTTTGACACATTCTTTCCAAGCTGATGTAAGAAACTGTAGGAGATGGACTGGAACGTGACAGTTCCAGTGTAACTGTCAGGATGTAACCAAAAACCACAGAAGAAAACACTAATGGCTGTGAACCACATTCCTCAGAGCAGCTTCAAGCAGTCTGCTCTAATAACAGAACAGGTACCCCTCGGTGGTGACACTGCTTAATTTATAGAGCGTTTACCACATGTAATAGGTTACCACTATCACCTGCAATAGTGGAATCAAAACACCTAGGCTGACATAGACAGATTTGTATCCCCACCTCTCCACTTTATAAATAGCAGCCAAAAGAGCTATAAGCAGCTGTCAACATGAATCTTACTCATCTTTCCAACAGCTAGCACTTTTCATGCCACTGAATATCTAAATGGGCAGGTTCTGCTCCTATGAAGCATTTAAAAGAATTTAAAGAGGTTGTCATTCTGACACTTTAGATCAGAACATACCTGTTATTTATACTGTATGCATTAGTGTTTGTGTGTGTATTTTAGTCCTATATAAACACTGGCAGACTTTTTACCTCACTCAGCTTTTCTGAGTTTCTGTCAAGCAAACAGATTATTAACTTCTCCCTGGGAGAGTTTCTGGGCCAGCTCCACTTCACATAAAAAAGAAAAAAAACAAAACCAAAAAAAAAAAACCCAGCTTACAAAGAAAATTGTGTATTTACTATTTGAAGTTTATTTATTTATATTCTGTGGAAGAATTAATATAATCTTGAGTCTCAACATATCAATATCCGATATGTAGTTAAAGATATTGCATTCACAGTAGATGGTGGATATTTCAACAAATGGATAGCCACAATCTTTTGTGCTGTGTAAGGATGTCAGTGGACAACTCCTTCTTTCTTCTTTCCCCCAGCATTGCTGGCTGTGACCAATGATTGCATTTTCTTTCAGGCATTATTGTATACCATACAGAATAATCTTCTCCATAAATTTACCAGTCACTGAAGTGAGACTGACAGTCCTATAGTTTCTGGGGTCCTCCTTGCTCTTCTTGAAAATCAGGATAATATTGTCCAGCTTCCAGTCAGCTGGGACCTCTCAGGATTCCCCAAGCTGCTGAAAAATCATTGAAAGAGGTTTTGTGATGACATCTTCCAGGACTTTGAGGATCCTTGGATGAATACCATCAGGCCCCATAGATTTTTAGGGATCTAGCTGGAGCAGCAGATCCCACACAATTTCAGGGTCGACTGGGACTTGATCATTCTCATGGTACTCCCACTCAGAGCACTAGGAACCTCTTGGTCCATCATCCCTGTGGAATACGGAGGCAAAAAATGCGTCTTGTCCATGATGCTCTTTGTGAGATGACCATCCTCATCCTCTAATGGATTAAATGCTATTTTTACACAGCTTATTGCCATTATTGCACTTGAAAAAACCTTTTTTTTTTTT
>VXAC01005541.1:2527294-2548839 GCA_013399225.1 Rhipidura dahli | reverse complement strand
TTTTTTTTTGTCCCACACAGTTCTGGCAGCTTCAATTGAAGTTGAGCTTTGGCCAAATGAATTTTCTCCCTACAGTGGCAAGCAGCAGCTCTGTATTCTTTCCATGTCACCAGACTTTGCTTTCACCTATTGATTCACATGGAACACATTCTGTTACTGGAATTGTTGGATAGCTGTAACAAAAAAAAAAAAAAAATCACAATATTTGCCTGTCACCATAGTCAGAAAGAAATATCCTTACCCTCCAATACTTACAGTATTGTCAGTGCAGCTCCCTTTTTGTGTCTGCATGTGCATGACTAAATTACTTTGTGTTTTTTCTTGCTCTGAAACATGAAATGTAGGATGCTACTTCATATGGTACAAGTACTTAATCAGCAAACATGGAATTGTATTAGCTTTTTGGTAAATTTAACTAATTTTTTTTCTCCATAGTAGTGCTAACATTTTAAAGGGAATTTTAAGATAAGCTGCAGTCAGCTATGGTTGGTCTGGTTATAGAACTACACTGAAGTGAATGTGTCAGGGACTAAGAATTAAATGTTAGACTCTAAGCAGCTGCATGTCACAGGAACTCAGTGTAGATGTAGGATCTAAGAACAATCTTGTTCCCTTTGACAACATGAAAAAGGATTGATGATTAGATGTCTCAAGCCTTCACTTACAGTTGTTATTGCAGTGTAAAAATTAAGGTTAGCTTCAAATAAGCATTTAAACATTTTAAAAGTGTGATTAGTCATCGTTTGAATGTAATACAGTTAATCATTTGCTTAAAGGTAGACACACACCTTAAATGCCTTAAAACAATGGGAAACTAATTAAATTGATTCAAAGTTTATTAGTTAAATAAATTACTTAAAAAGCACTGATGATAGTAACAGGATGACTGGTTGGCTCTTTCCTTCCACCAAATGAGACTCAGGCAACAAATTATGTACTGTGAATAGGGGTAAGACAAAGGTGCCCACACTGTTATTCATGAAAGTGAACTCACCACCCACTCCCAAAATATCTCTTGCCCTTTTCTGTATGTGTCTCCATATGGTGGACTGAGTATTTGAATACAGAGAAGCTCCACAGACTTTCTACTGCTCTTGAGAGTAGATGAGAGAACAGTAAACTGTATGTCACACATGAAACCCAAGAGCAGAATGAGGTCTTGGTGCCTTTCACTTGTTGCTGCACGCAAATTTTTGTGATAGAGGAGAAACTAGGAGTACATGTGTGATACAGGTGTCAAAATGATATGACTAATGTTCAAGGCAAAGGAATTGACAGTTCTGAAGAGACATGGAATAATCTGAAAGTGGGTGTGACAAAACTATGAGACAATGGCATGCAAAAGAGGCAAGATTAGTTTGCAGTAGGGTTGCTGAACCAGCAACTTCTGGAAGGATTTTCAGATAGGATAAAAATGTGAGTGTGAGGTAAATTTGAAAAGAATATTAGAAACACCCAAAAAGTTGTAAAATGCTGTTGTTACTCGTCTAGGTGACTACTGTTCTGGGTTTGCATGGCAAGATTCTGGTAGGGGGGGCTATAGGTGTGGCTTCAGTGAAAAACTGCCAGAAGCTTCTGCAGCTCCAAAATGAACCCATTGCTGGCCAAGGCCAAGACCATCAACAACAGTGGTAACACCTTTGGGGTAACAGATTTAAGAAGAGGAAAACACTGCTGTGCAAATTGCAGCTGGAGAAGAGAGGAGTAAGAACATGTCAGATACAGCCCTGCAGATATCAAGGTTGGTGAAGAAGGAAGGGCAGAACGTGCTCCAGGCACTAGAGCAGTTCCCTGCAGACCATAGGGAAGACTGTGGTGAGACACACTGTCCTCCTGCAGCCCATGGACATCAATAACAGAGCACATATTTGTGGAGGACCCTGTGCTGGAGCAGGTCGTTGTCCAAGGGAGGCAGTGACACTGTGGGAATCCCATGCTGAAGCAGGCTCCTGGCAGGCCTGTGGAACCATGAAGAAAGGAGCCCACACTGGAGCAGATTTACTGGCAGGATTTGTGACCACATCGGGGACCTTCACTGGAGCAGCCTGGTCCTGAGGGACTGCACCCTATGGAAGGGACCCACTCTGGAGCACTTTGTGAATAACTGCAGACCATGTGAAGGAGAACATGAAATTCAAATTATAGAAATTCATGGAGGACTGTCTCCTGTGGGAGGAACCTCATGAAGGAACAGAGATAGAGTGTGAGGAGTCCTCCCTCTGAGGAGGAAGGAGAAGAAAAAATATGTGATCAACTAACCACAATCCCCATTCCCCATCCCCCTGGGCCACTGAGAGAGAGGAAAGAAAGAAAATTGGGGATAAAGTTGAACCGGGAAGAAGGGAACAGTGGGTGGAAGGTATTTTTAATATTTGGTTTTAGTTCTCATCCTCCTACTCTGATTTGGTCAGCTATAAATTAAACTGATTTACCTGAGTTTTACCCATGACAGTAATGGGTGAGAGATCTCTCCTTGTCTTTATCTCAACCCACAAGACTTTAGTTATATTTTCCCTCCCTTGTCCAGCTGAGGAAAGGAGTGACACAGTGGCTTTGGTGGGCAGCAGGTGTCCAGCCAGGGTCAAACCACCACAACCATATATGCAGGTATGTCATATTATTGCAGTTCCTTTAATTATTCCCTGCTGAAAGTTATTTAGAGTCTGAAGGGAGCACACAAGAGTTTAACATTTTCATAGAAGCTAAGAAATCCACTTTCTACTAACTCCACAGTTACCTGCTGCCAGATGGATTTTTCACTGTTACTGCACACACTGACAAGTGAGAACTTTGTCATTTCCTAAAAATGCTGATGTGAGCTCTACTACTTAGACTGAAACCTGGGTGTGAAGTTGTTTTTCTTTCATCTCTTGAATCAATTTCTTGCCTACCATGGTAGTGAAAAAGACAACATATATGAAATATACACTACAATACAGATAGTGTTTAGCATTCCTATGACAACATTCTAAAGTTCCATGTTTTTCCAGCATCTTTTACAGCGAAATAATGGACTGCCATTTCTTAGAAGGAGAGAGCCCTCAGCCCCAGAATGCCAATTAAACCACCTAACAAGCTGGTATTCAGGACATTCAGTGGGCATGTGAGGGTCCCCAGTTAAGACTGGTTGCTCTGCAGTCCTCTGAATAAGACAGCGTAGGGCACTATATACTATACCCTCCACTTCCCAGATACAATACTAAGGTGTTATCCTGTGGGCCAATAAAGGTGGTGTCAAAAAGTGGATTATCTCCAATAAGGATTATTAAGAGAAACTTTTGCAGCTCTTGAGGACTAAAGAATAACCTGAACTTGACAAAGTAGTGACCTGTACCTCCATCCTTCTGTCTCCCCAGCAAGTACTTTGCAAATCACTTCATAGTCCAAAATGTACTTCATACAGTAACATATTTAGTTAAAATATTCTATCTGAACCCAGCATTTATTAAATATAACACAGATGTGTTTCAGCTGTGTTTTCAAGAACTTAGTAACTGTTATGTTCAGGTATATGTTTGGGATGATTGCAGATGTTGGAGAGATACTGTAAACATACTGTTGTACATCCACTAGGAGCTTCCCTAACCCACGCCAGAATAGTTCTCAGTACAGTAAATTTTGATGAAAAAATGTGCATTGCTCTAATTCAGTCAGACTAATCTCTCATTTCTTCAATTTGTCAAGAAAAAGATCAGTAATATAATTTGACAGTAAATAATTCAGATGGCTTAGCAGTAGATAAATGAGCTTGGTGGCACAATATATACGATGTTGCCTGCCTGCCTTAATATTTGATGTATGACATTCTAGTGATAAAGCACACCACATCTAATAACTTTGTTGCAGTTCAGAGTGAAAAAACCAACAAAATACCTTTTTTCTCTCTCTTTTTTTTTTTTTTTTTGGTGTGTGTTTGTGTGTGTATGTGTTAAACCCGTGTAAAGGGCCACATAAATGGGAATAGAAGCAGTCCATGAGGCAGAACAGAAATTCTGCTTTCTGGTCTTGATTCTTTCCCCCACCAGTCACTTCTGTCTGCTCAAAATACCCTGTTCCAGTACAACCCTTCTTTCTCCATATTTCCATATTTCTTTCTTTTCTGATCATCCCTTTTAATTTCTTCTTGCTTGTAGACCACCTTCTGCCTTTTACATCTCTAATCTATAACTTTTTGCAGTAACTATTGTCAGGGTCAAACATCATTCACTGCCACTTAGGTAAAAACTTTTTTGAGTTTATTCTTTGGCACAAGACAAACTGTAAAGGAAATTTTAAAAATTAACCTTTAAGTGAAACATTTTGAGTAAACTGACTTCCACAATAGGAACAATTTAGTATTGTTTTTATGATTTTCTGTTTCTGAATTCTGGTGAACTTAATTGACATTTTCTCTAAGGTTTATAATTTACAGTGGAACTTTACTGAGTTAGATCCAAAGAATGTAGTTCAAGTCTTGGAAGACTATTTTCTTGAAGCTGATTATTCTTATTTTTGGATATCTATTTACCAAAGCTAGTATCAAAAATTACAAGGCACACCTGTCACAATCCGCTAACACAGAGCAAAGGTCGTGATGGTTCGTTAGCCGAATCTCAGAGTGCAAAAGAAAGAGGGAAAAGTTTTTAGCTGCAATCAACACAATGCACTTTATTGCATGCCAACACACAGTTATTATGATAGAGAGGGAGAGATATAAGAAAAAAAGGATAGAGAGAAAAAGGTGTGTGGGGGGATATATCTACCAATGGCAGGTGGAATCCTCATGGTCCCTCTTTTTCCATGGGGAGCTCTCATAGGGGTCTTCTGAGAGAGTCTCTTTATAGTCTTTTTGAAAGTGAGGGGCAGGTGGCCAAGATGTTTCAAAAGCAAGGGGGAGCTGGCCAAAAGGTAGGGAGTTAGGGCCCATTGTTTATGGACACTGATACAGGACAGGTGCACAGTACATTCTTAACTTGTTCCTCATTTCCCAGGGGGCTGCACCTGCAAACCCTTGGCATATGTCCCACCTCAGCCAGGCCTGGATTTGTGCAGAGTCCCTTTGCCCCCCTTTGGGGTCTTTAGGGTCTTCGATGATCATGAGACAGATAAGGAACTTTTGTACAACATCTTACAACTTTTTATGTGGTGTATAAATGTGTATGAACAATTTTGATTTTATTTGGCTGAGATCAAATTACTGTATATGGTTTTCTTTCAAACTAACTCAACAATGCTTTCAGAATTTACTACTAAAGAAAACAAACAAATTTTCTTGTTAATATGGTTAATGACTGGTACAGAATGCAGACTGAAAGATTCATTCACCTAATTTCTGATGCAATTTCACTGAAGCCAAAACTCCGTTAAACTCAGCCTGACTGTTGTGATGACAAAAGTTCAAGCTCTGTTTTGACCTAATGGATTCAGCATGATTTAATGCAGTTTGTACCTGGTGCTTTGGGACAGCTGGAGAACAAAAGCTCCTGTAGATGATTTGTATACTACCAGTTTAGGTTCTCTTTCCCTTTGTATTACTCTTTGTGGTGATGATCATATGCCTAAAATATAGTAAACATCATTTTTGAAACTATGAGCAGGTTTGGTGTGGAGAGGTAAAGCCATTTACTCTATTTAACATTAACTAATTGATTTCTCTATGTCATAATTTACCTTGCATCTCCTCTGTCCTTACCACCCTAAAGACCTGATTTGTGATATGCCACACCAGGAGCTGACTAAGCTCTCCATGGCAGAGGTCTCAGCATAGATTCTGCTGTGCTGTGCCAGGGAGAAGCATCAGGGCTGGAACAGTCCTGTCCCTACTTAGTCCCTCTGGTATAAATCTGATTCCCTCCTGTGATGTCAGAAAAAAAAAAAGAAAAAAAGGAAGACAGAAGTTTTGTGGCTCTATCCCTTCCCTCTTCTTTGTATTTCTCTGTGTCATGAAGTCTCTGTAAACAAGTCTTCCACTTAGGAATGTCTGTGTGCTTTCACAAGTGTTTTATGACCTTCTTACTTTTGATTAGTAGCTTTAGTAACCGTCCTGTCACAGGAGATACTTGAATTCTGTTTTTTACCAATTATCAAATATAGTGATTGTCTTTTCAACCTAATTCTAAGAAAAGAAGTTGACCTCTCTGGTGGCATTTGGCATATGTTGGAAATCAATTCAATTTTAATACTTCATGTTTTCCTCAGCCATTTCCTTTGAGATATTTAGATATCTGCTAGTGTCTTTGGTGGATTTCCAACTTTCAAATCCTTATGTTGAGACATAAATAGTACTAGAGCTGAAATTGACAGGAGTTGGGGGCATTATGAGACTCCCACTAGGAACCTTTTAGCATTGTTAGGTTTCTAAAACAAAGTTTAGATCTCCTTGTCTTTAATGTTGACCTTAATCAGTACAGACTGATGGAAATTTAGTATCTAAGCACCTTAATTCTAACAAGTTTTCATCAGGGACGGTATATTTCAGTCTTTGCTGTGAATTTGAACACTCACACTCAACTACTGTCTCACAAGCTTGTTTTGAGAATTGACAAAAATAATTGGAAAAAGCCATCGGAGTGATACTGGTGTAAACACGTATCTCATTGACAGCATGTATTTCATAGAAGTGAAAAAAATATCATTCTCAAAATTCAAAAGGAGTTTATAAATTAATTAAGATGAAGATTTCTGCATATGAAGACTAACGGCCCTGATAATAAGGACTAGTGTGCATTTAACTGATACCAAGAGAAATAGGTTGCTTTGTCAAAACATGAGTTCTAGCATAGATTAAATTCTTAAAAATGCAGGCTGTGATTTACATTGCAAGCTTTTTAAACAAGATTTACCTAATCCTGAAATACACTGCTGACAAATCAATCAAAAAAAATTTATATCTCTTAGAGCACTTGCATGGAACTAAAGAAGACAGAAGTAGAAATTCTATTTAAGTACTTAAAAAGCACAGTGGACGAAATACTTCATATCTGGTTCTTACAAGCAATTACTTCTCTGCTTGTTGGTATCAAGGGGCGGAGATCTGCAATGGAATCTATTACTTGCTTTTGGGTGAGAAGTGGTCAGTAACCACTCTGATGAGCAGCAATATCAAGATCTAAAAAAATGAAATATTAAGGGCAGCTGAGGCATTGTCCCATTTGCCTGACAGCCTCCCCTTCCTTCTCTGAATGCATATTGAAATACTTCATCCAAGGCACAGAAACACAAAATGAATAAGAAGAGATCTAGCTATATTCAGCATTCAGTGGAAGTCTCTAACTGCAGAAAAGTTCTTGAGTTCTCAATTTAATAAACACCTTATCCTTGATTTATCTTGACATTTTTTGCATTCATTATTCCATAAACATTTCCTATCTTCTCTATCATCTGCATGCACTTCTGTGCATGCAGGAATGCTCTTTAAAAGCATAAGTGGCAATGGGAGGAGAATCAACAAACCTCAGAGACTCACATTACAGAATTACAGGGATTCCATTTATATTCAATGCCTGGATACCACTGAAACTAGTTCTAGTGAATATCTTCTCAAAAATTCCCTTACCAGAATTCTATACAAAAAAAAAGAAACTTTTCTTTTTAAAACTGTAGCATATACAAAGCAGTGACACAGTAAAATGTCTTCTACTTTTGTGCATTGCATTTGCTAAAACAGAAAGGAAAAATCGAGAAAAAACAATGGGCATTTCAAATGTAAAATATTTTTATAAAGCAAATCACATGTGCACAAATAGCTGACCAACTTTGAAAACTAAAGCAACCTTATCATACTCCCCCTTGTTAATAAACTTGCCATTTTTCTTTTCTGCTTGTAGTGACAGAATACAAGTGCAAGGTTTTCCAATAACAATTCCTGCATGCCAAAATTTTGTTGTGGTTTTGTTTATTTGTTTTTTTGTTTCCTTGAAGGACAGTCTGTTTCTATGAAAATATGACACTGTCTGTCATAGAAATATTTACAGTCAATAGCAAACCCTCCACACCAAAATGAAAACTAGCTGTGATGTTTTAATGAAGTGCCTTACTTTGTTTATTTGCTTGCTTCATAAGATCACACAACATCATAATATTTTAAAATCAGTTTGATGTTGATATTGTCTTTCCCAAAAATGTGTTACAAACTAGTTTTCAAATGCAGAAAGAGCAAAATGACTGATAAGTTATAATTACTCACAAATATATGAGGCATGAGTGAAATGTGTAGAAATAATAGAAAATATGAAGCCTTTGAATTCATTAAATTACCTAAACAATTAAAACAGACTTGTTGATATGTAATAAGAAAAATTGTTTTGAAATTAAGATCTCTAATCTATTGAGACTTACAAGAGAATACAATAGAATCAAGATTTTATCTACAAAATACAAACATTCAAAATGTCCTCCACTGTTCACAGAAAGATGGGTTTCCTGATGAACACTATTGCAAAAAACCAAAATTTTGTTTTTTAACTGAATTAGATTTGTCTTCTCAGGGTAATGAAAAAAAATTCAATAGATTTAGATATTAGTAGTTGCTTTTAAATTTTTAATCTCAGTTATGGTATTTTTTTTTTTAAATACGAGTACACTAGAATTACTTTTAAAAAACCCCAAACAAACAGTTGCCTTCTTCTTCAAAGAAATAAAAAAATGTGATAGAGACCAAAAATTTTTGCAGTGCTAAAATTTTACTTTAAATAAAATAAGTGTTTGTACATTTCCACAATGAACTAGAGTCATGTAAACTGTAAAATTAAAGCATTGATAAACAACAAAAAAAAAAGGTTATCAAAAGCCACTGTGTGTATTTGACTGTCCTTGTACCAATTCTCATGTGAATTACACCAGTTCTAGAGCATTCTGGGTACCTTCTTGGACTCCATTGCTTATTGCTACTTTAGTCTTGAAATAAGAAGAGAATCACCTTCCCACTTTTGCCGATGCAATGCAGTATATATTTGAAGAAGAAAGAAAATGAAGCCATGATTTACATTCCTTAAAGGAGCAAAATAAGTAGAAGTTGACCTTTAAATTAAATTATTAAAAGCAGATAACAATGATTAATTTCCTGACTTTTCCATCTCTTCAAGGATGATTTTTGGAGAGTTTTTCTGCATTTTATTTAAATTCATTTGTGCCCTTGCTCATATACTGTAAACTTTGCTACAGAATAAAAGCTCAAATGTAATTTATAATTGCATCTTTCAAGTCCCTGAAACCAAGGTGGGTGTTGGGGAAGTGATGTCCCTCTTACTGTAAGAAAAGAGCAAATTAAGGACCACTTCATGAAGTTGAATAGCCACAAGTCTAGGGGCCTAATGAGATGCATCCCAAAGAAAATGCCTGATGTTGCTTCCAAGCCACAGTTCTTTCCACTGTCCATCACATTTGAAAGGTCCTGGTGGTCAGGAAATGTCCCTGGAGATTGAAAAAAAGGGAAATATCATTCCTATATTTACAAAGGGGATGAAGGAAGATCCTGCAAACTACAGACTGGAAGACTTCTGTGCCTGAGAAGGGCATGGAGCAGATCCTCGTGAAAGCATTGTTAAGCAACCTTTAAGACAAGGAGGTGATTCAAGCCCACTAACACAGCTAGACTGAGGTCAAATTGTGCCTGACCAATGTGGTGTCCTGCTATTATGGAGTGACTACAACAGTCAACAAGGAAAGAGTGACCCACGTTATCTACCTAGACTTCTGTAAGGCTTCAACACGGTCCCATGCAGCATCCTTATTTCCAAATTAGAAAGACATGTATCTGAAGGGTGGACTATTCAGTAGCTAGTGATTTGGATGAAAGAATGGATCCAACCAGAGTGTTGTGGTCAATGGCTCTATGTCTAGGTGGAGGCTGGTGACAAGTGTTGTCCCTCAGGCCTCTGTCTTGGCACTGATGCTCTTCAGTATCCTTAGCAATGACAGCAAGATCAAGAAAATCAACTGCATAATGGGCTGAAACACAAGAAGGGTGGCCAGTAGGTCAAGAGAGATGATTCTCCCCCTCTGCTCTGCTCTTGTGACACCCCACCTGGAGTACTGACTCCAGTTTTTCATTACTCACTTGTTATTATATCAGTTTGTTACATACTTTCAAAATCCTGACTAACAGTTTGTGCATGGGAAAACTGTGTTTCACAAAGTATTACTTTTGTTTTGACATTTTCTCTGCTGGCTTCATAATGATAAACAGAAACAAGAGCATTTTTTTAATATATTTCCATTTCCACTGAAGGTGATTAAAAACTAATTGTCTGTCATTTTGTGTAACTGTGGTTTTCTGGGTTGAAAATGTGCATGACAACTTAAAAAATGGTTTTGATAAAAGCATAATATCTTCGAAACATAGATGGTGATCAAAAGTGAAGTTTGAAAGGAAAAGAAATTTAAGACAGCAATGCAATTTTATATGAATATTTGACTAGAAAGTTTTCCAATTTAGTTAGAGCTCCACCTTATCTTAGAATTAGTTCACAAGCATTTTGTTTAGAGTGGCCGACCTAGTCTCCTTAGTTATGAACAAAATTCAAACAGTTCAGAAGTTGGATGCTTCGGTATGTTAACTAAATCACTTGAGACAGGGACATGCAGGTAGTATTCTCCTGAGTAAAGAGCATTTTTAAGCCTGTCAGAAGACTTTTTCCTGCCAAAATAACAGGCAGATTATTCTGCCTTTTTTTTTTTTCACGGAACAAAGAGTATGCAATGGAGTGCTGAAAGAGTGTTAGTCAAAACACTGAAACATAAGAAGGGTGTCAGGTGTTAGCATTTCTATTTTAAAGTAATATTTTCATGGAGAAGCATTATTTTTAAGACAAAAAGACTGGGAAAACAGAAAAATAAAGTACATTCCAAAATTTTCACTTTCCTCATCCCATGCTTGGGAAATATTCCATCAACCTTCTAGAATCAAATACTACCGTATGCATACATAGAGCTTTTGTGGACTTTTAGGAATGGAAGAGATGTACAACTTTAACACAGTTAACCTTTACAGTTGTGGATCCGGTCAAAGTTCTGTTGTTCATGACAAGGTATCTATTAAAAATATGGAGGGGAAAAACCCAAACATCTCCAGAATTTACTTCATCTAGTGTTTTCCAAGAGCTCTTCCAGAAATGTCATAGGAGGCCCACAAAATGGTTTTATGAAAATTCCATAACCAAACTCATGCATGTATAATTCACCATGGGCAACTAAGTAACTATCAACTACATCTGGGCAGAATCAAACTAGTAAACAAATATTTAAAGTTATGCCTAAATTTTGAGTGGTTCTGTGTGAAAGCTAGTCCTATATATGAAGAATACAATGGTTTTGGAAACCACTGTGAGCACAAAGCTACACGGTAAGGTGGTATCCTCTAATTTATACATATATATGCAATCATACAATTTAGAAGTGTAGAACAAATACTGTTCTAGTTCCTTCTCCTGACCTGCAACTCCTTCAGCTATACTGCCTAACTCAAGCAGTAGTATCCAGGTCCAAGTTCTGTTCTTTTCAGTCCTTTGCACTCTTGAATAATGAGGTTTTCATGTTTTCTCTCAGCATTAGGGTTAATTAATACAGAAAAGTGCTTCAGAAATTCTTGAGTGAAAATTAAGAAAAAAAAAAAACAGCAGAAGATCAGGGACCACAAAGGCATTTAAACTGAATTTTACTACTTGGAGTACTTCTGTCCTGTTTCAGTAGCAATGTATAGTTCTATAGGAAAGTATTTGGCTGCAATTTAAAAATGAACATGAATTATCTCTTTTACACAGAAATAAGATTCCAAACTACAGGGGCATTTGTCTGCAACTTTACTTTTGATACTATTCCTCTAAGTCTGTAACAGTGTAAACTCTGTTGCTGAGAAACAGCTAAAAGAATCCAGACCAAATTTCACGTCTAATTTGTATCCTCCTACTTTTGGCATTCTAGTTTACCCTTCAAAAAACAAGTGAGATCTCTGTTGGGGAAATAGTGTTTTGTCTTTTCTTTTAACCTTTATGATGTTCTCCTTGGGGTAAATGTAGCAATCCTTTTTTCTCAAAATAAGACATTTAGTAGAGAAAATAATTTAGTGGAGGAGGAGTGTTCTTTCTCTTCAGAGGCAAGAGTCGGATTTTAATCTCAGTTGAATTCTGTGGTGATCTTTAGGTGACAGTGGTATTGCAATTTTTATAGTATGCAGCTTGGCATGCCTCTGCTTTTTGGTGGCCAGGTGCTTCTTTTGTTATAACAAAGTGTAATGTTTGTCATGGTAAGAATTTGTTCATGTGAATATATTAAGAGGCAGGTGATTAGCTGATATAGTTCAAGTTGATCCACTCTACTTTGCACAGATGCAGCCTTACCTCGAGGTTTAGGTGCCACAGTAGAAGGATATAAAGTTATCAGAGAGCACCCAAAGTAGGGGTACAAGGATGATGAAAGGGCTTGAGGGGAACCCACACAAGGAGGGCTGAGGTCAGCTGGACTCTTAAACCCGGAGGAGACTGAGGGAAGACCTCACTGCAGTTACAACTTCCTCATGAAAGGAAGAAGAGGGGCAGGCACCAATCTCTTCTCTGCAGCAACCAGTGACAGGACCCAAGGGAATTGCCTGAAGTTGTGTCAGGGGAGGTTTAGGTTCAATATTAGGACAAGTTTTTTTGCTCAGAGGGTGGTTGGGCAGTGAACAGGCTCCCCAGGGAAGTGCTCACAGCACCAGCCTGACAGAGTTCAGTAAGTGCTTGGACAATGTTCTCAGGGACATGGTGTGACTCTTGGGGTGTCTTGTGCAGGACCAGGAGTTGGACTCAATGATCCTTTTGGGTTCCTTCCAACCCAAGATATTCTATTATCATATGATGCTAAGTTGTCATGTGGATATCTATTTACCATAGAGCCACCCATTGAAAGACCTGATTTAGAAAATATTACCTAAGTATATAAACATAAAAGTAGGTTGCCAGAAAATTGATGTTCTTTCATTCTTCTCACAAAATTATCCAGCTTTCTATTTCTTTTTTTCTTTCTCTTTCATCTCTATCACATGGGCAAGAATTATCCCAACATGTGGAAAAAAATCATATTTGGGATTTGAGATACTCCAGCACCCTGGAATCCAAAAGATATGATCCTGTTTGGTGGTGCACATATTTGGGATTTCAGTACAATGGTAGCAGCATTCCAGGACTGTCAGCTTGCTAGCAAATGTTGGCAAGCAGTTAAAGCTGCTCCGCTCAGACTATACAGTAAGTAAATTTGCTTTGGCATGCTGATGTTTTGATTTTCTTTGCACATTTTATTTAAGCATTGGTACTACAAAACTGTATGAGGTGTTTAAATTTTAAAACATACTATGCTAATCATTCAAAAAATTTCATTAACTTGCATACTGTAAATTAATACTTTCATACAATTCAAATTACCGCAATGAAATGGACTTTCAGTGCATGATGTAGTGTCCTGCAGAGTATCAGCAGTAGGAAATGTATCCTTAATGGCACGTACATTAAATTTATAGGATTACAGAATTTGCTTTGAAGATTAGTCTCTATGCCTGTTTGTCAGCCTTTCAACAAGAACAATTCAATTTCTATAGATGATGATCTTTACCTTACTTTAGAAAGACAAGAACTATTCATATTTAGGTTTCCAGAAATATTTCAGTGAACCTTTGTTTCTATTTCATTTAGGGGCTGCAGTATCTGTTGGTAAGTATCTGTCCTGTGTGCCATTATAAAATCTACTTTAATCCTAACATTTTACCATACATTTAATTGTGATTTCATTTAAGGTAATTTCCTACAGAATAGGGCTATAAAATTTAATAGGCAATGATAACTCTCTTAGTTTCAGTTAACCAAGACATGAAATTTGAATTTAATTCGTGTTATATAATTAATTGTCCTTGAAAGTGAAGAAAGAAAGGCAAGACACAGGGAATAAGATTTTAAGATAGTATGACTTCACTGTATTTTACATCTGGGAAATATCAGGCTGTAAGACAGTCAGTGTAGGTCGTTCCTCCTGCATAGCTTTGCCTGGATGGAAATGCCATGATTAAGTCACAAAACAAGAAGCTTTCTATAGGTGGTAGGAGCAGGGACAGTGTTTAAAAGAGGAATTTAAAAGCAGGTCATGCAGTGATGACATGAGGGAAGTCAAAATTCAGCTGGAAGTGAGACTTGCAAGTTATGTTGTGGCCAACAAGATGATCTTCTATCACTTCATTATTTCAAACGTCTAAGGAAAATGGAAGCCCATTGCTCAGTGAGGATGCTGATTTAGTGGCTGAGGGTACAGATTAGATTGGGGTAGACAGTGCCTTCCCTGCCTGATCTTTTTCAAGCAAGATCTCACAGGTACCTGTGACTAGAGGCAGAAGTCAAGGAGGAGGATGACCAGATGCAGATGAGAAGTGAATCGGGGGTTACTGGGGATTTCAACCCATGCAAGGCCTCCATGGTTAACTCCAAGAAGTATGGCCTATGTATTTACAAGATCTCACTCTATCGTCTTCAAAATGTTTTGAAGATTGGAGAGGCAACTGACAAATGAAGAAAGGCAAATCCTGTATCCTTTCTCAAAAAGGTACAACAGGGTAATTAAAGAAAAAAGTGGCTTATCAGTCCCACTGTCATCCTTGGGAAAATATCAGAGCAAGTATCATTCAGACATCATTCTCCTTCAGCAAGAAAGAAAATATCTTAGAAGGGTTTTTTTAAAAGAGTAATTCTAATAGCACTAAAAATTATTTGGTTCCCACATAAATGATGAATGACTTTCCCATACCTGTCACTGGCACGCTAAGGAGGACACCACAGTAAAATTATTCAATCATTTAATTTATAAGCCTGAAAGATACTTGTGCTTATTGGTGCCACAAGCATCTTACTAGTCATCTGCTTCATTAGAGAGCAGCAGACAGATTCACCCCCTGGGAGGTCCTTCACTCTTAAAATAATCACTGAAATTTTCAAGGAATTTTTTTAAACTCAAATGCAATTAAAAAAAAAAAAAGGATTATGCAAATAAATAAAGTGATGAAAACCTTCTTTCTTTAAATGAATAAGTATATAATTTTGAGTTTTTTTCAATTTACCCTGAATTTAGTGCACAACAAATAGGCAAAATAAAGTCTGCAAGTTTGATTTAGTCAGTTGGGTTTTTTCCCAAATAAAGGTTTTTTGCATGTTTATCTTTATCCACTGTGAAAAAAATTAGATTTCAACAACAGGTTTATTTTTTCATATAAGAAGCTTTGTTTCTGCCTATGTTGTAATTTTTGGTGAAACTTATATCAATTTTTTTTTAAATGCATCTCACAGTTTAATATTTCATAACTTTTCTTCTCATGAGCTACAGCATTCTTTCTCATCAGATTAAAAAACTGTATTTTTTTAACAGTCATAACAAAATAAAACAAAAAATGCTTGCTGCAAAAATGGCTGAAAAAATATGAAAAATAAATGTAACAAAGAGTCTTCTATCAGTTCTATTTTGTCAATGTCCTTGAAGAGTTTATTCCATTCATTGGCTTTAAACTTGATCAATGTATCAAAACTAAACATCATTAATGTACTATGACAGTTAATTCCAGACCACTTTGTTTTTCCTCCCTTGACCTTACCAAAGTTTCTGGCTTCTGCTCTGATGTTCAAACACACAAGAAAATATATTAGTGGAGAGCAGAACAAGCGAGATTTCATGTAGACAGTCCTACAGCTATCCCACTTGCAGCTCAGAAATTATACTATTTTGCCTACCCTCTCTGTATTCCTGCTTGCTTTGTTAATGACAGTGAGCAGTCGCCACATGCTCTGTAAAACAGCTTTCACATGGATGGAACAATAGAGCTTTAACCACTGATAAATAACTTCAGAGATTTAACCAAGTTGCAAGTAGCATAAGTCCATTGAACAAGTCGATAGCATGAATATAATAAGATTTTGTGTAACAGTTATAGGACAGAGAATGACAACCATGAGAATAATCTTAAAACCATGAGAGTTGAAGTAATAGCTTTTCTTGGATGGGGGAAATAATTTGGTGTTTTATAAGGCAGTAACAGCATTTTAACACCAATTTACAGGCATTTGATGTGTCCTGCATATTTTCCAAATTAATTGAATTTATAATGCCAAATTATAGCACAAATTTAATTTAAAATTGTTGTAAGAAAAGACACAGAGCTAAGAAATTATTAAGCACATGAGAATGGTATTGACTGGACAGTTTCACACTGTGTCAGTTTTTTAATACTGGGTTGAGACCCCAAGAATCAAGATATCTGTAATTCATCAGTGACAAAATTAAATAGGAAGATAGGTACCAGCTGCCTTCTGATCAGAGAGAAAAGAACTGTTGCACTAGGAGAGCTGCAGTAAGCAACTTGCTCTTCAGATTTGAGAGCCATGACAAAGAAAAGCTCTCCAAGCATGAGAGCTCGCTGCTATTAACCTGGTTGGCCTGGAACAAGCAGGAACTGGTAAGACACTGATAAAAAATGTCAGGCTGCTCCTGTCAGGGGAGGCAAATCAATTGCAATGATCCCACAGAAATCATGTTTTGAACAATGTCATGTTATCTCATTGCATGCCTGTGATAGTATGAGTATGAGGAAATGAGAATCAGTGAAGGCTGAGTACATCTGAAAAGCATGGAATAAATCTCTAAAGAGCACACCTTAATTGTCACCATTCTGTGGGCATCTAAAAGAGCCAAAGATGAGTGAAAACTCACACAAAATGGAAATGTCTGACATGTTTCTGCATATAAATTTTTCATTAGCTAATAGCATGGGCATTTGGTGAAATGTAAAAAGAAGGGGAAGAATAATCCTTGGAATCAGTAGAAATTCAGTGCTAATCTCTAGTTATTTCTCTGTTATTTTCAATCAAAAATATGTTTAAGACCAGTAGATTGAAGGAAATTTTCCTGTTTCATTTCCCCTTCTGCTTGCCTGTGCTCCCCACAAATTATATAGAGCACCTTTCAGACTCGGAATATCACTCAGGAGAATATATCTTTGCTATGAGGAGGGTCAATCTTCTCAGCTCATTAGGGTTGAGAAAAAAAAATTGTTTTTCACTGAAAGAGATATTTTCATTTAGTTTCTTGTGGAAACTGGAGCCTCTGTGTGAAAGGATCGCAACACACAAACGTAATTCTGGGGTAACAGAGTATCTGCTATGGGATTTGTCTGTAATATAAGACAACATATAAATAGTATGTAAATAATTTTGACAGATGGCTGCTATTTAATTTGAGATTCCTGTGGAATAACTTGCAGATATGCACTGTATTCTTCTCTTTGATATACTGAAAGTTGCGCTCTGAACACAAAGTACTGAAAAACGTTGCTATGGATCTTTTGTGTTCAAAATCATTAGAAACTTTCAGCAATTTGAGCTTTAAACTTGCTTTGAAAAAATTCCTCTGTTATAGAAAAGTGGGAATAATCACAATAATAATTCTTCACCTTATATGGATGTTCTGAAGATGAGTTTTGGAAAGGATTAAGAGCACTGATGTGTAAGTACCTGAGGAAGAATTTCTGTAAAAGAAAGCAAAAAAAAAAAAAAATCACAAAAACCCAAAATCAATTATGTTGTATTTTATGGTGGTTTTTATAAAGCAAAGTAATATGTGAAAAGGACATGAAGGAAATAAACATAAATCCTGGAAAATAATTTCTCTGTGAATGATAGAATGAAATTACTATAGAATTGATTGTAAAAATGTATCACTATTGTGAAAATATATGCAAACAGATATATGGAATTTTGTTGAATTTTCTCTTACTTTCGAGTTCTTGGTTGTCAGCATTCCAAAAACTCACTCTTCTTTTTAAATCTGTATTAGAAGATATTTAAATACATGTGTCAAAGTAATGCATAAAATTCAAGGCTATTGTTTTAATAGGTGGGTTATTTTTTCAAGCAATGCATAAAAGGTGTTGCCGTGGTTCAGTATTTTGCATACCTTTACACAAGGCTTCAAACAAAAATCGAGTTCACTTATAAAGTAAAAATACACAGATCACCCACCGCAAGTACTAAGCTTAATTTTATATGCTTGGTTATTTAGGTATCCAAAGGATAGTTTAATATTCATTCAGGAATAATTTATTGAATTAGACATAAACTTAATGAGCAGTAAGTTAAAATTGTTGTACAGACTGTTACAAGACACTTGAGGGTGAAGAATAAAGCAATGGGGCAAATCAAACCGATAATCTGTGACAAGTCCAGTTCCTTAAAATGACAAAAAAGACAAAGTGGCTTGGACAAAACACTTGAAATACCAAGTCTATCAGAATTATTCCTAATGTATCATGTGTAGTCACTACAAAAAGGCAGAAGTAATCTCCATATTTAGTTTCTAAATCTAGCAGAGTACTTACTCCTGAGTAAAGGTATGAATGGTTTATCACAGAATAACTTAATGGTTGATATTAGGAGGGACCTCTGAAAATCATCTGGTCCAATACCTCTGCTCAAGAAGGAATGTTACAACCAGTTGCCCAATTCCATTTCCAGATTTCTTGTAAATGTGTTCAAAGTGGGAGACTCCACAAACTCCCAGGGCAACCTGTTCCAGTGCTTGGTCACTCTCACATTGAGAAAGAATACTCAGAAATACTGTTATATTGAAACACAATATAAAAAAATAATTCCCAGACATAAAATCAGGAAAGACACTGCAGATATGTAAAAAAGATAATCTGCTTTATAAAATTTTACATACACATGATGTCCTGGTGGTATGATGCTGTACCACCTATCATCTTCTCTACCCCAGACATGAGTTGTGTGCTCTTAAGCCAGATCTGAGAGAGGGAAGGAAAGCGGTGGAATTCTTTTGGCAGCTGTGCTCAAAAACACAGAGATAACTCACCTGCTCTCTCCCCAGCTCTTGGCTCTGCAGCAGGGCAGAGGGGTGCATTCTTTTGCTTTTTAGCTAGCTTCTTGTTTGTTAGCTGAAATAAGAAGTTTTTCTGGTACTGTGGCTTCTTCTTCTCCTGGAACTGTTCAGCTTTGCTCTGGTCAGGAACATCATCACCAGGAGGCCCCACACCCCAGCCTCGAGGTGCCCACACCACACTCCAGCTCTGGAGACAGCAGAGCCACACCTACAGAAAAGACTCTGAATCTACCAGGTCTTCTCCACAGTGAAAGGTTTTATTATCTAACAATATTCATTTTGTGCCTCTGTGTACTTTGCTTATTAAATAAACAGCTTTTTTTTTTTTTTTTTCACTTTCCTCCAAGAAATTTCTTTCTGAACCTGCTGGGGGAGGAACTGCTGAAACCAGCCTTTCTTTAGAGGGTATGTTCATTTCAGATGTTTTGTCCCAGTTTGTCTCAAACTGGGACACATGCACATATATGTGAAATTATGAGCAAAACTGCTAAGTCCAACAGTGTAGTTTGCACCACGATGTTGATATGGACAAGATTACTGTGTGAACATGAAGAAATCATAGAAATACAATGGTAAAAGATGTGAAATAAGAGTAAGAGAATGACCCACACTGAGAAAAAGTAGTTGTCTTATTCAAATAGAAGAGGATGTTCTAATCTGAAAAAGTCTAAAACCTTATGAGTCTACAAAATCTTAAAAAGGAATTATAGACTCAAGCTACACAAAGGAACATACACGGTGATTAAAAATGGATAGAGCCTCAGTGACTGTTTGGACATTTAAGTACTGGAACAAACTGCCATGGGAGAACATGAAATCATCTTTGTAGGGTATAATAAAACCTAAATAGCATCCCACATATTACCAAGAGATGCAGAATGAATGTTTTCCCAGATAAAAAATGAGACAGTGACCACTCAAGGATTTTTATTGCAAAATTATTCTTTGTGCACTACACAACTCTCTTTCTCACCCTCAAACCTGGCAACCACACAAATGAGTCACTTAATTTCCATCTCGGTTCACACTTTAAAAATGGCTCTGTTTTTCAGAAGCTTTGATTATTATTATTATTCCAGAACTTTCACTACGTATTTTGTGGCTTATATAAGAAAAAATGGCAGACTGAAGTGTAAAATGTTGCTATTTTTTTCATGAAATCATGGTGACAACAGAGTTACTCTAGAAACTAAATAAAAAAGGGACAATTTGAACGTATCATCATTTTTAGTAGCTGTATAGTTCTACTGTATGTATTTTAAAATATTTTTAATTAATGACTGAAAAACTCTCTTTACACTAATTTTTTAAATCTGTATAAATACAGCAATATAAAAGTATAAAAATAATACTTAAGAAAATGTATGCGAAAGAAAGAGATAGAAAGGTTAAGAGTAGAAAAATATCACCACCCATGGATCCAGAGACAAGGCCTAACTGTTACAATTTTGAATCTGTTGGTTGAAGTGATGGTTGCTCTCTTGATCCATCAGGGGTGGGGAAAACCCATTGAACACAAAGTTCAGTGGGTTAATATAAGCACAGGTTCAAGTGGAATGCCCAGGTACCTCTACTGGGAGGGCAGGGTTGGCTGGGTGCAACATTGTGGATCTGTTGCAACACTCTGGGTCATGCACGGTCCTCTGGTGTAAGGACACAGAAATTATTCTGGGACTCTTTCAGGGGGTCTTTGATGGTTTATGGCCTGTTCTAAGACATGAAAGCTGCCTCTTACATCATCATATTTGAGCCAAGTGTGCACCTTTGGAAGGAATGAATGCCTTCTGGCTTATATGTGAATGTTCCAATACCTTTCCTGGAGAGTTTTCACACCTGAGCCAGTTGTGTAATGGAGGACATTGGCATGATAAAAAGCACTACCTGACCTCACAGAATCCACCTTTTATAGGCCTATTCTCTTTTCTGGCTCAAACCCCATCTTGCAGCCTCCAGGAATGGACCTGGGCTGTTACCTTGCACACTGTCAGGAAAGCACCTGCTGCTTTTGCAAACAGACAATAACCTGAGCCATTAACTATTAATGTTTCAGTCTCTCACAACCTGCTCTTTTCAAATTTCATCATTTCTGGTAGGTGGGTTTTAGAAAGCACCCACACTTGATATTCCTTTCCTCTCAGACAAGATGGATAGTTAAACACACAATGTAATCTGCAATCTGATTCACAGTGCCTTGGTTCTGGTGACTTTTCTCTACTTGTAAGGAACTGTCACGGGTTGGCCCCGACATGACAGACAGTCGCCTGGTCGAATCGCGTTTCTCTCAATGTTATCTATAAAAATCCCGTGAAAGGCGGGAGTGGGGACTTTCTTCCGGCCCAGGGGTGGTGGCCCGAAAGCCACAGTCCCACCGGCCGGTGGGTCCCACCTGCCGGCCCTGCCTTTGTCCCTTCCCGAGGCACAGCCCGGACTCTGCTGGGGCTCTGGGGGGGCGGCCCTCAGGCTCCTCCGGCGCGGCCTCTCCGGGACGGGGTTTTTCCCCTCCCGGGACAGCGGGGCACTGACGGAGCCTGCAGTTCGCAGCTGCCAGCACACACTGCACGGCGAACTGAAGAAACAGCCCTACATCCAGCGGCGAAGCGGGACAGTAACATTTTCCACCGTGGTGATTCCAAAGCCAGAGAGAGAAAGAGAAAACCTCGTCATGTGAGACG
>VXAC01005541.1:2469874-2527246 GCA_013399225.1 Rhipidura dahli | reverse complement strand
GCTTTGCTGTCTCCTAATGGTTTATCTCACAGAAAAGAAATCACAGAACAGTGCATAAATTGACCATAAAACCACTACACTAAAATTTGGTGTTTCTGCCCGGTTATGCAAACCAAACCCGCTACAGGAACACAATGACCTTTTTAGCTTCTTCCACTGAAAACAAGAACAAGAGTTCAGTGGCTGGTCTTAACAGTGTAGCCAATCATTGCAAAATGGGTAATATTAATATTTATCATCATTACTTTAAATAGAATGCCACTTTGAGAAATTATGTCCAAATTTTTCTTAACATGAAGCATATTTCTGGGGTGTTACTTCTCAGAAGCATCATTGCAATAGTTTTGTTAGTGAATGAACAAGGTTTCTGTGAGCTGCAAAAAGGCAAATGGCATTTGACTATCTGCTCTTTATTTTTGTTTCTGAAGTTCCCTTTATATCGTTATTCACTGCTACCCACAGAAGAAAACTGAGTCTTCCAGAAAAAAAAAATGGTTTCCATAATTTGTTTTCCTGATTTGTACCAAAATATGTCTTTCCCTTTTCTCAAATACACTACACTTCCTTATTGATCAAATAACATCTCTAAAATGATGCAAAAAAGTTAAGAGTAAGTGAAGAAGAGAAAAAATACAAAGAACTGGATTAACACAATTGAAATATAGATGGTGGAGAAAGACAATAAAAGTCAACAAGAAAACTGATGAGAGCAACATAAGTCACACAGTAAATATGAATAAAGATGCATTAAGGAGCAGAGAAGTTTTAAATAAGGCAACTGTAATAGGTTATAGGAGCTATGGGTGATTTAAATACTTAAGATTCTTAATGGAATGAAGGCACACCAACGTGGTGGATCTGCAACCGGAGAGAAACAACTGCTATCTATTTAGATCCTTCAAGGTAATTATTCAAAAGTTATTAGTTGTCAGCCTCGAGAGCCTGTAACCCTGCCCAATGGAATGCGAGAGCACTCACTTCTCAATCTTAATCTTTTGACAGAATATTTAGTGTGACAACATTTTGGGAACAAGGAAGGAGTATTTAGGTTATTGCATTTTTAGTGACCAAGATTAAAGAGTGAAGCTTCATTATATACTAGATCAAAAATTAATGATAGAACATATCCCACATTAGTGTTTTAATAAGGATATTTTGTGCCAAATCATAATATAAAAACAGCTACAAAAAGAATAAGTGTTGTGGAATTAACTCTGAAAACCTTAAAACTTATGGTGCTTTTGACATTTAACATCATGAGCTCAGTGGAGGATGTTCATTGTTCCATATGACTTTCTATAGAGGCTGCTTTTACTTCACATCAGCAGACTTCCAGATTTGTCTGCACACTGAGTACATGCTTGGAAATGACAGCTTAGGGTTGTGCCACGAGATCTGATGGCAGTGCTCATCCAGTTAGTTTAAAAGTGACTTTGTAAGGATGCACAGTGTGGGTAATGATGCCTTGGATGACTTTCTCTATCCGCTTTGGGGCTCCCAGGAAAGCCCTTTCACTTGTGTCTCCCATGCAATGATTCTCTGGTTGCTTTTTACGTTTGTTTTTTTTTTTTTTTTCCTTTTTGGCAAAGTTGAATTTCAAGCAGCAATTTAACTAGCTCTGGACTCTTCCTTTTTAATCATCTAGTTCCTTATACCTGAATGTTCTTTTCATATCTTAGTTTATAGAATCGCTTGAAAGTCCTGTACACTTATATGTGCCTATTTCTGAGAAGAAACCAGAAACAGATCTTTTCATACGTGGCTGTGTTTTAGATCAAAGATATATAGTGTTTGAAAACTGTTTGCTGGAAAAGCATCTCTGTATAACTTAGTGGAACTTGAAGACTGTAAGAGAACTGTACAGAAATTACATGGATGCTTTCATTTTTTAGTACAGACTATATTTTCCTTGATAAAGAATGCTGGTGTACTGAAGTGAAACAACTTTTGTTAGGGAGTTGCATTTGAAAGAGAAGCAAGGTTAAAATTCCCAGTATCAGGGATAATCTTTGGAACAAAGTTTCAGTTATGTTAGGTAGAAGACTGGGACCTCTTTCTCCTTTTTCCATTCCTATTCAAATTTCCAACTGACCAGTGAATAACCCCTTAGGAGCTTAAATGCTGCAGTTGAGGAGACCTTAATCATCCATGTAGGTACAGAAAAAGTCCCAGGTCAATGAACACGAAGAAGACCAGACAAATAAACACAGAAGTAAAAAAAAAAAAAATCCTCAATTTTATACTGTCATGCTTAATTTTCAAGATCTAACTAAAGAAATCAATTCTGGGGCCTTTCTTGTTCATAATTAAATAGTTAGGGTTCTTCTGCAACAATTCTGCAGCTGTATTGATAGTGTTCAGTACAAACATTTGACTGAATTGACTGTAGAATTTAATGATTTGTCAAAATTTAATTTTCATTTAAGACTTATTGCATGTAATTTATTATCACTTATGTGCACCAATATCTGTAGACTGCTACAATTTAACATTCAAAGTATTTTCTGTCCTACAATGCAATTACTCTGAAAATATTCCCATATTATGAATATTTTGAAGTGTATTATAAAAGGTATTTTGGTATTTAAAGATGCACATGAGTACTATATTTGGGTAGCATTTCCTCTGTTGTTTTTTCTTAAATGAAGGATAAGTATGATACAGACAAAGTGATTTTTTTATCTAATTTGTAAAGAAAAACTTTCTTATCCCACATATCCAAGAAAACCAACCCAAAATAATTTTCTGGTTTTTATGGTGATGTTTTTATGACATGGCAGGATGGATTGAGGAGGGGAGAGCAGTGGATGTTGCCTATCTTGACTTCACTAAGGTTTTTGACAATGTCTCCCATACCAATCTTGTGAGCAAGCTCATGTGTTGAATGAATGAGCAGTGAATCAAGAGCAGGCTGCATGGCAGAGCTCAGAGGAGTAGAATCCAGTTGAAAGCTTTTAGTCAGTGGCATTCCCCAGGGATCCATACTGGGTCTGGCCTTATTCAGCCTGTTTATCAATGACCTGGATGAAGGGATAGAATGCACCCTCAGCAAGTTTGATGATGATACAAAACTGGGGGAGTGCCTGATACAGCTGGAGGCTCTGCTGCCATTCAGTGGGACCTTGATAGGCTGGAGAGTTGGGTGGAGAGAAACCAAGTGAGGTTCAACAGGGGCAAGAGCAGGGTCCTGCACCTGGGGAGGAATAACCCCAAGCAGCAGCACAGGTTGGGGGCTGACCTACTGGAGAGCAGCTCTGCAGAGAAGGACCTGTGAGTCCTGGTGGGTGACAAGCTGACCATGAGCCAGCAGTGTGTCCTTGCAGCCAAGAGAGCCAATGGGATCCTGGGGTGTGCTGGGAAGAGTGTGGCCAGCAGCCTGAGGAAGGTGGTCCTGCCCCCTGCTTGGCGCTGGTGAGGCCACATCTGCAGTGCTGTGTCCAGTTCTGGGCTCCTCAGCACAGGGATGACAAGGAGGTACTGGAGAGGGTCCAGAAGGGAAAGATGATGAGGGGTCTGGAGCATTTCTCTTATGAGGAGAGACTGTGGGATCTGGGCCTGTTCAGTCTGGAAAAGGGAGGGCTGAGAGGGGATCTCATTAATTCATGTAAATTTCTCAAAGGCAGATGTCAAGAGGACGGTGCCAGACTGTTTTCAGTGGTGCCCATCAACGGGATGAGAAGTCCTTAAAGAAGGACTCAAAGGTCTTTAGAAAGAGATAAAGAGTAGAAGAATATTATGAGTTGTTATGCTCTAATAATGTTGTCTTGAGATAACAAAAGCGTGAAAAATAAAATGTGAAATTACAGGGGGATAATGAGAGGACAAACAAGGAGATCTAAGCTCCTTAGACAAAAAAGCCTGAGCAGTAATACTATGTGGGATACTTTTCAACTGAGAAGCATGACAGTAAAACACTCTGTCTCATTTTTTTTTAACGCATGAGAAACACTAATACAAACCCAGAAAATAAGTTTTAAGGTCTTTGCCTCTTTTAAGCTCTCACCTCATTAAAAGCCCAATAGGAGTTTTGATCTGTTGACACAGTATGAAGAGAAATTCTAAAGATCACAGCTATTTCTGTCATTTATTTTGCCAGTAGCAAACTAATTGGGCATAAAGAGCACAAATACAAAGAACTGATTAATTACTCAGGGGCAATAAATTAACATGCATATTATGGCTGGGATTGGCAAGGTATTCCACCCTGGAAAATAAATATTCTTATTTTCATTTTTCTCAACCTGAAATCAACACCAAGTTTGCCAGTTTAAAGGTTAAGTTGGTGTTTTTCACCTTTTAAGATTCTTCTTTTCAGTTGTTCAAACCTCCACAATATGCATGTGCATCCAACTCAAAGTTACCATGAAAGGTCAAAACATTTTTAACTTCTTATTTAAAGATAAAAAAGGTGGTTCTAGCTCAAAAAACAATATTATCTAGATTTGATGACGTAATCGCTTTGTAAATAATATTAAATTTTTAAATAAATCATCCCTACTTTTCAGTTTTCAGGGAGCAATACTCTACAGATAAAGAGCCAGTCTTAGACAGGGTGCTTTACTCTGAGCAATATTTGCTCAAGTACATATTGAATAAATGAAAAGTATATTAGTTATAAGTAGTGTCCAAATGATTTTTGGTGAAATCTGAGATAACTTGGAACTTCTGGAACACTGCAGTAACCTTGTTCAGGTTTACTAAACGAGCCATATTCCAGTGGAAAAAAGCAAAATTACGCCTGCCAATTTTAAGTTTCGTGTTGTATTTCTACAACATCTGTGTGAATCAAGTCAATTACTTTGACAGTATTTCCTTGAAGTCTCATAATGATATGTTAACCACTGTCTCCATCAACACTGAAAATAAAGCATTAACAATATTTAATTTATAGCCCAGACCTTACAAATCAGATTGTCATACTTCAATGATCTTTATGGCCTAGAGACCAATGGGCTTTCAGATCCCCAAAAGCAGTGCTTCCAGTAGCACTGAAGAGCTGGCTGAATCGCTGCAGTTTCATCTTAAAAAAAGAAAAACCCACAGGATTTTGGCTTGTGAATGATCTATTTTGTTCAGCTTAGAAAAGTTAAGCAATGAAGAGAAGTACACAAATATACATCGGCTTTATTCTACCAAGATTTTCTGAATTTTGACTTTGAAATAGACAAGAACAACTTTCTTGTCTTCTGCCTTGCCAGTTCCTCAAAACTATGACCATTCAGATGAACAGCTTGGGTAAATGACATTGCCTATCATCATTTCTTTTCAATTCAGCATCACTATTGAAAATTTTATATAATCTCTGTTCATTTGCTCTGTAAATTTGTCTCCAAGTCATAATTTTACTTGCTTATTTTCAACAACTAGATAATTGTGTTACCTAGTTCCCTAATGAGGTAACTGTGAAGGAAGGCTTTCACTATAATGCTCTGTTGAAAAAACTTTAACCACTTTTTTATGACTTTTGATAGCAGTAAAGAGGTAAAAGGCCTCATGCTGCGGTAAAGGAGGGAAAGTGGCTTATTTACTCTTCAGCAATATGGTTTATCCAAAGAATACAGTACTTCCCTTAACCCACCAAGCAAGGTGCTTCCTTCAACTCGTGTGTCATTTTGGTGGTTGCCTGAAGGAGGCTGTTTCTCCATCAGAAGCCTGTACTGGAGGCAGGCTCGTGACAGGACCTGTGGCACAATGGAGAGGTGTACCCACATTGGAGCAGCTTTGCTGGTCAGACTTGTGATCTCACAGGGATCCCATCTGTGCCTGAAGGACTGCACCGTGTGGAAGGATTCCATGCTAGGGTGAAGTTGTGCCTGGGAAGGGTGGGGGTGGGGGGAAAGCAACATCTGCTTTTATTTGTTGTTAACCTACTCTGACTTTTGATTGGTAATAAATTAAACTAATATCCCTAAGCCAAGTCTGTTTTACCCAGGACAGAAATTGATGAGGTCATTCCCTGTACTTTTCTCAACCCATAAGCATTTCATCCCATCTTCACAAGGAGGAAGGTTCACAAGTCAGCTTGGTAGGCATCCAGCATCCAGTCAAGGTCAATCCATTATATAATCTCATATCTTTTGATGAAATGACAAAACGTGTGCTTAACCTTGGATAACTGAATTCCAAAATGCCTTAAATACAGAATGGTCTGTCCTGCATACTTAATGCATAACCTATGTTGCACATATTTGCAATTGCCCTTTTCTTGACAATTGCCTTCTTAGTGCAGAAATGCAACATATATGTGAAAATAATGTGCAAGCAATAGAATATTTTTCATTGAGAGATAAAAGTGGTCTACTACAATCTAAAGATGGAGAGAGTCACAAAGTAGAAGAGGTATGAGCTCTCCTCGAAAAATTCCACTACCAATTTTAGACCCTACATTCCAAAATCCAATGTCTGGATTCAAAAATAAAAAACAACCTACCATAAAAAATCTACAAAAGGTACATGTGCTGACATATTATGATAATTCGAATAACTAAATACATGTTCATATTGCATTTGCAAATGTTTTGAAACTACTGTAAGAAGATGAGGACAGACACTTTAGCACTAGAGCATTTTTAGTTTCTCTTCCTAAGATGTTTGCATCTTTCTCAAAATCTTCTGGCTTAGAGATCTGGTTTATAAATCCAACTATGTTTGAACAAAAAAAGGAATGATGCATTGATATTTAAGAAAATATAGTGTTCCACATCTTTTCTTTCTTTTGAGAGAGAATATTTAGCTCTGGAGGGAAAGCTGACAACAGTGAAGTCAAAAGACGGAAAGATTTGGAGGCTAGTTCACATCCACTCCCCCATATGGGGAAGGGAAGGTGCGGGAAGGGAAGAGAAATGAATTATGGAAACAACTTTGCTTTCTTCCCAGTATGAAAAGCAATAAGAAGCCTATCATAAAGTCAGAGTGTAATTCTGCTCTGTTGAATAAAATTATTCAGTTGCAACAGTGCAAAGACTATGTACATAAGCCATGAATCAGCTAATAACCAGACATGTATATTGAAATGTGCTTTCCTCAGAGATGAAAGACTTGGACATGGAAGTAATCACCTGTCAGCCTTTTACTGTGACAGAATAGATGATTGTGTCAGACAGAGTATTTGTGCAGGGTGGGAGAAACAAAAAAACAAAAAAACAAAAAAAAAAAAAGAGCCATGATGTAGGGTTTTTTGGTTTGGTTTGATTTTTTTTTTGTGTGAAGGTGGAGAAGTTCTAAATCAACAACTCAGTCTTTGTTTTGCCATTTCCATTTCCGTTCTACATAAATTGTGGGATTCATCAGGTCCTTTTCCCTTCATAAATCGTCTGATAACTTTTTCTATATCTATCCCTGGTATGGTTTTCCTCTCACAATGTGTCTCAACACCTTGTGTTTTCTCTTTCAGATTTTCTAAGAGGTTTTGTGTAACTCTGTGTACTCTTTAGAGACGTTAACTGCTATTAACAAAGAACTAAAGTCTTTAGGTCAAGCTGCCACAGGTTCGCTGGGCTCCAGGGACCAGCTCTACTCCCTTCTGCACAGTAACAAAACAAAACAAACCTCAGAGTTGCTTTTGTAAGGAATCAATAGGGCTAATTAAAAGTATAGTCTGCCTTCCTCAAATCACTCTATTAGTCCCTCAGGACAAAGTCACTTCTTGCGCTGAAGCTCTAGACAGAACAGCTACAACCAGATAAACAAGTGTACATTTATGGTTGATGACAGTCCTGCCAGAGATATCACCTGTGTTTTCATCAGCTACAAAACCATGAGGTTTTATTTCCAGTTAGACTAGAATGATGTGCAGTCACACCACCGTGAGAGTCTTATAACTAAGACAGAGGTTAAATGAGACTTAAATGTCAGCACCACATTATGTCTCTAAATGGCTTAGGAAGGAACAGTGTCAGGACTGAAGGGTGTACACATATAAGTTACTTTTGCTTGCAAGTAACAGTAGGATTTATCCATTGTAGAAAGTGACTCAGAGTAGTTTTAAAATACTTTGAAATATGGGAACTCAGAAGGAGTAGTGGGCATGTCTCTAGTCCTAAATACAGCAATGGAAAAGGCAACAGGCAGATTCTTATATTAAATATGTGAACTACAAATGCTGAAAAAGATTTTACTTAAACTGAGTACTTGAGCAGTTAAAGTACAGTCTTTGCATATTTTCATTTTTTGTCTGAGAGAAAGTAAAACCAGAATAATCCATAATAAGCAAACACATCCCCAAGTTCTAAAAGAATCCTGGCAAATTCTGATTGTACTTAAACTTTTGTTTCAATGAAGCTGCAGCTTACCCCATGGTTAGAAAACAGTAGGGATATTATAGACAATAGAAATTCAGTACATGCATATGTGTGAAGAAAGATTTTTTTTATAATTTATAAATGTCTGAAAAAAAATCAATATACTTTTTTATGGCTCTTCTATTTAAAAATTGAAGTCATGTTATGTTTATTTGAAGTGCTCTGTATTTTCATCTGGTATGCAAGATAGAATTGAAGGATGTGGTCCATTCTACTAAATTTGAAGGATTGTTTTATTTCTGTTTGTTTAGGTTTTCTATTTACAGCTTAAAAAAGCCCAATCAATTTCCAGACATCTCACTGAAGGCTCCTGAGGCTTGGTCACACCATCTGGTTGGGAACTTTCTCATTACAGAATAAGTAAATACGCATTAGATGTTGTGATCATACTGTGAACATCTCTTACACTGTGGCTTTTCTATAAGTCTAGCAGATCCACTGCATATTTTGTGTTTTCACTCTACAAAGCACTACGTGTGGACATGAAGATGGTTATCAGATTTATTTCTGCTATCTTGACTTTCTGTTTGGGCATTAACAAAGGGTTTACAATTCTTAATTTAATAACAGTAAGAAAAATTCATTTCTTGGAGAATCTATTAGTGACGCTAATGAACTCATAAAAATCATGCTCAAAAGAGATGAATTTTAGAGCTTTTGTAAGTATCTTCCCTTCTTCACACATGCCCTATTAGTATTAATTTTTCAAGATTACTGGAAGACTAAAACAATTCTCCAAACATACATTCTTATTCTTTTGTGCTTTCATACCAGATGTTATTTACATTTAATTTTTCTGATACTCAGGGGACAATGAGGAGAAGGAGGAGAGAACAAGCAAAGTGCTCACACTGATCTGTGTTTACCATGGGGAAGACAGAGCACGTTGTATTTCATGTTTTGTGATTAACCTGCTGTCAGGAGCAAGGGTTTCATGATTTCAGGTGCATCCCCAAGAAAGCCCCATTTCACACAGTATGGATGTTACCCTTGTAGAGAGATCCATACTGCCTGAAATTTTGTTACTGCGTTGAAAACGTTCTCTTTGGTAATTGGGACTTTAGACTGAGCTCCTTGAACTCTGATAAGTCGTGAGCTTGGCAAAGAACCATCCACTGTAGCTAAAATATATCACATTTCAACATATGCATTTTTTACTCCTGAACTTTGAGAAAACAAGGTCTGACCTTTAAATATGTCTCACAAATTGTCTTGACTCACCAAGTTACTGCAGTATCAAATTGTTACAAAATCAGCTCTTGGAACAGTCAAGGATTTAAGTTAGTTTAATCCAAGTACTTGTTTAGAAGACATTACAATCAAAGTCAGGGATATTTTCCCCTAGTTTCTCCAGTCTTAATTTTTTTCACATTATTCCATTGGAATATGTATTTTATTGTGCACATAAAATGCTTTCAGATTTCTAACCTACTGTATGGATCATGTTGACTAGTTATTCAAAGAAAATGTGTCTGAGACTGGAAGATGTTAAACAACTGATGAAAAATGCTTAAGCAAAGCTGTGGAATCAAGTTTTAGCTGAGAAATTATTGTGAACAGCAAACACTATTTTTCTAGGAATAGGGCTCTGAGGAATACCAATAACCAGGGTTCAGTCTCGTTGGTGAACAAGTCATTTATTTCTTGAGAGAGATTTTCATTCCTCCTACTGTTGTTTGTCCTTTCTATAGCCTTCGCACCTAACAAGGTAATATCTCACACATTTCCCTGATGTTGTCAAATCTCAGTGGAATGATTCTTTGCTTTTTCTTTCCTTCAGAAATTTTTCATCTCTGATGGGTATTTCCTTTACCTCATTATTTTTTTTATTTAGACTATTGAATGTCTCCTGCCAATTTTTTAAATATATTCTTTTTTTATATATGGCATTTTCAAAAGGACTTTATACTCTTTTCATCTGTGACCACTTTCTTTTACTTGTACCACTTGTTCCTTTATAGCATTGCACTCTGTTTTTTAACGGGGGAGCCTAATGAAAATAATATTCAGGAGCATGCAAGGACCAATTTTAGGTCAAAAGTGTATTCAGTGCTGCTTATTGCTTCACTTCTTAGTTTTTCTTCACTTTTCAGAGGAATAATCAATGTTCTTAATTTTAATTACTTTTTAATCATGGGTCAGTTATCACTTGTTTTGTTGTCTCTGAGACAAACTGTGAGGAAACGTTTGAAATGAACATTTCCCCTAAGGGAAGGCAGGTTTCAGCAGCCCCTCCCCAACAGGTTTGGAAAGAAATTTTTTGTGAGGAAAGTGAAAAAAAAAATTGTTTATTTAACAAGCAAAGTCACACAGGCACAAAATGAATAATGTTAAATAATATAACCTCTCATTGTGGAGAAGACCTGGTAGATTCAGAGTCCTTTCTGTAGGTGTGGCTCTGCTCTCTCCAGAGCTGGGGTGTGGTGTGGGCCTCTCTGGGCCATGGTGGCCCATGACCAAAAAATAAAATTCTATAATTGGCAGGTCCCATCAACTAAGAATGATGTTGTTTAATATGCTGTGGCAAGAGCTTTGCACCACTTTGTCTGAATCTGGCAGAGCCAATGAAAGAATATTTCTAAGTCCAAGCAGTTATGTTAAAGCAGTAGTACAGATATCTTCCTCCCATTGCCTATTTCATATTTCTGCTGAAAGGTTGACAAATAAAAATTAGTAAGTAGCACTGTGTTTTGTGCCTTATGTAAAGAAAAACTTAAATCAATACACTGTTTTAATTAATATAATTAATTATTTATCTGTGTCTATATCTAAACCCAGATGGAATCTGAATGAATTCCCATATATTATGGTTTTCTGAATACAAAATATTACTTTTATGTGCATCATACAACTTCATGTAGCCTCTTCCAACTGACAAATATCGAAGTGGTAATTTGCCAAGCATGGATAGCTGAGAACTACCACTGAAATTAAATAAGCCAGAGGAGCATAAGTTCTTTTCCTTTTATGAACTCATTTCCTCAGTCTCCCAATCAAACTGGAAATAAGTACATGATATGCAAAGATAACTTTGGTTTATTTGCAGTGACATCTATCTTAGTGTACAGACTGTATGGAGCATGTGTCTTCAAACATGGAGAGAAAGGGGTGAAAATTTCTGCCTAAATCAGAAACTGAACTACACTGTTCTCTAGAATATTTCAGCAGATAGCCTGCTCTTGAAATAATTCTCTGGTGGTGGAATTTAGGACAAAGAACATTGTGAGGTCTGACACTACCCTAGCAATATAGGAAATGCTAACAATGGGTGTATGGGCAGAACTCAGCTGAGAAGCTCCCAGTAACTATTGCTGGGCACTCCAGGGGTTCAATGTCTTCTTATCTGTAGTCCTCCTTCAGTAATTTGGTACTGAAGAATAGCACACAAAAATTTTGGCAGAGTTTCTTTTTATTTATTTTAGTTGTTAAAAATACAGAAAGATCTTGAAGTAATCCCAACAAGTTTTTGCTTTCCTCTCCATATCTGCTTTTCCCTTGAAGGGTATTTATCCTGATAAATTGCTAAGGAAGATAGTATTGAGGTACAATGGAAAAGGGATAGACAACTTTACTATATTTGGCATCTATAATTACTATTTGACAGTGGTTGTTTTCACCTCTGGTGGAAAAGTCTTCCATTAATCAGGTTTACAAAAATACTTAAAAATATCGAGTTGTGCTGGAGAGTAATTTTGACCTCCTGGTGCTAGTGCTCAGGAAGAAAGAATTTAAATATTATAAATGTTTAGTTAGTGTCTGACTATTCTAGTTGGAGAACCTGCTTTCAAGTAGAAGAAAATATTTTACCTGTTTTGAATGTCCACTTCTTTTCTGCTTTGTGATGACTATGAATGGCTTTCTTTTATGAGAAGAACATTTCTTCTCAGTTCTAAGGCCATCTTGTGAATGCTTGAAAATTCAGGCTAGAAAACCACATCAGTAAGAGAGTTTTTGATAATTTCTCATTTTCACTAACATGTCTATTACTTTTAAGTGTCTCTCCATTTCTAATAATTTGAAAGAAATTTAACTTCTCAATTTTATGTTTTTCATATTAGTTTAGGGACTAAGCAGCTCATTAGCAAATTTCTCCCAAATTTTGAAACTGCACTTTAGTAAGTAATCCATATTGGTTATAATGTGTGGATGAAAATTCAGACTCCCTCAGATTTTTCTGTCTCTCCATGTGTGGCTCAGGGTTGAAACAGTAGGAATAGAATAAATTGGAAATGCATATAGAAAAGCAATAATATTGGCAGAAAATTATTTCCCTACTTCTAGCAGATGGCCTCATCTTTTATTCTTAAAAAATCTATAGAGTGAGAATTTTCTGTTATATATTTAACTGGACTGATTGATGAGAAAAAAAAATTACAGTGTACCTCAATAATTATTATTCTCTCATTTCACCTATTTTACTATATGTGGGTAGATTAAATTAATAATTTGGATTAAATACAAAAAAAAGGTTTAGGACTTTGTAAACACTATCAAATGTCAGATTTTACATTGGTAAAATGGGCACCAGATCAAAATTTAGTGTTGATCTTCTCCTTGTAGAGAGAACTCCTCTGAATCCTCACTTACTGTGTTGACATTTTGGCAAACACCTTCTTCAGTGAAGGAGACTAGGGAAAGATTTGTCCAAAGCTCTGTACAGCTATCATTCCTAACACAACAGAGTACTTAAGTATTTATTTTTGTTTAAGCATGTGAAAGGTCATGGTAAAGCCAACTAGCTTATTCCCATGCTCCAAGACTTGGTTGGCTTGGTTGCCAGAGCTTGACCTCTAAAACGTTTGGGTTCAATTAAAAGGCTGTATTAGTGGCTTTTGTTGGGGAACTGTCCATTTTTTCTCTTGTTTATTTGGGATAATTCCTGATTTTTGTATAATGAATTTGCAACTTTCATGTATAATACTGGAATAAAGAATCAATTGTGTACCATAATTAAGTAGACAAACAAATTTACAAACGAATTTAAACAATTAAATTCAAACAAATTTAAACAATTAAATTCAGAACAAATTTAAAGTCCATCAAGTGCAATGTTTTCCTACTGCTGAAAGCCTTTTACAATCTAAGTGTTATTTTGCAGAGAAAAATCCGCTTCACAGGTGACTATAAATCATGCAGTTAAAGTGATGTCTATATGTTCTCTTATTAATGTCAAATTTCAATGTTGTAATTAATCTTTCTAAAAAAGAATTATTTTAAGACAAAAGCGTTGGCCTGTAGATATAATTAAATCAGAAACATGGCAATATTAATATTATGAAGACTATAATAGCTCAGTGTGTGTGCATAATGATATTGGAGAAGTTCTTGAAAGGAAATAATTAGAAACAAATTAAAAAGAAAGGAATCATAATTCTGTAAATATTTGCAGACTCTAGATTAAAAAGAAAAATCCATGATGATTGTGTTTTCACTCCTTTTAAATCCTACCATAAGACCTATTAAAACTAAAAAAAAAAAAAAAAAGAAAATTTAGTACAGAAAACCTAAACCTTCAACCAATCAATGCTGATTAGATTTTACAGTCTAACTGCAGTTTTTATAGTTCTCATCTAAGCATTTTCTCCTAGATTATGTTTCTGGACAGATCTATACCACAGGAATTGCTTTAATCTCATTCACTGACAGGCTGGCAACCACCATGCAATGCAATTTAGTTCTCACAAAAGCCCAATATTTCTTCTCTCACTCATTTATTGCAAAACTCACTTGGTTTCAATGACATTGTACAGAAATTTCCCACCAGCAGTTTCTGCAGTTGTGAATTTTCTGATCAATTCTTATCTGGAGTGATGACCGTTTGCATCCTGTTAGATCTTTCATGCTCCAATGAACAATAAGGTTATGCAATGTGTGCTGACAGTTGGCCTCTACATGCGTCTTTGCTGAGCTTTCCAGGAACTGTGTTTGTGAAGAATATCACCCTATCCAGAAAAAAAAAAAGCCCATTGCTCAGCAGGGCTTGGGAAGCATTTCCCATTCTGGTATGGTATGAATTACTCCTGCAGCATTATCTGGCAAAAGGGCAAGTGATACATACAGTTTGTTGACACCTCACATTATGTACACATGAAGGTCACAAAATCACAGAATCACAGAACTGTTATAGTTGGAAAGGACCTATGGAGATCATCTTGTCTAATCAAAAGTTGGCAACCAGCTGCAATTTATTAAGAGGTGAGTCTTACTAAAATGAGTTAGTCCTTCTTGCTGAATTGCCAAAGAGGTTTTAGTCAGACTTCTGCCATGACTCTCCTTGAAGCTGAGACAAAAACCTCTTTTCTTATCTTTGCAGATCTCTTTTCCATCAGGACTACATTAAAATTCAGATATATATATATATATATCTTGTCTGCATCTGGAGGAATCTTACTGGAGGGCTCTGAAATGTTGATAAACATTTTAAAATGCCTATTGAAGCCTATCTCAGAATTTTGTCAGCAACATGGGACTTGAACTTCCTGTAAAGATCTGTCAAATTATATCTTACAAAGAAGAAAAAGTAATGAAATACAAAAAGCCCTAGTGACTGAATGAAAGTCATGTCTGTAAGAATATTTGTTAAGAGATGAAATTACTTAATATTCAGTGATTTAATGCATATACAGTGAATATATTGATCATTTAATTATTTATTTGTAAAACTGCCCAGCAGCCAGCAAGATTTAATCTAGTCTTTTTTGACTGCTTCAAAGCCACCCTGTGCAGGAACAAAACCATTGAGCTAAGTGGCACATATCTTTAAACATGTGACTAGTTACTACCACCAATTATAATTTACCTATTTCCTCCTGATTAATTTCAAATTCAAATTATTAAAATGGCATCAGTGTACCCCTAAATGACTGGGAGGCCAATGCAACTCCAGCATACCACTCTCATTTCTGTCCCACCATACTCTCAGGCTGCAGCATCTACTCCTGGCCCTTGATAAGTCCCCAATGTAGAGGCAACCTGGCCCTCCCCAGCAGCTCCCTGGTGTCCTCATCACCATGCACTGCCCGGCCTTTAGGAGCTCTGCCTTGGGGTGGAGCCATGATGTGAACGAGAGCCTCTTCCATGGTGGCGAATACGGCAGCCAAAATTGCCATTCCCCCTACAGATGATTCCAGTCAGATACAGTGATGTCTAAATTGCTCTTCATATGCTACATGGATCCTCCACGCTGGGGAGGAACTTTAATTTGATTGACCAGAAGGTTATTATTGAAAAGAGTACATTAAGTCTCTAATATATCCTCAGAGTTACATATAAACCTGAAAGATAGTTCAGGTAATTATTTTGGGAGCTTATGTAGAATAAATTATTCTAACAAAATCTGTGATTATCTGTGATTCTGCAATCCACTACCTTAGGATTTAAATTGCATGACTGTTTCTGACTTGGAAACTTTTCCTTTGCCTTTATTAATTCACTGGTGATTTTTGCAGTCCGTGTGAAATATGAGAAGACTGGGATAATAACAAAGATAAAATTGGTTATCAAAGTGAGTAAATAAGTAGAAACATTTTTTGAAAGGCAAGAGATAATTTGAGATATGATCTTGTCCTATTTTACTGTTTATCTGCCTTCCAATCTTAGACTCCTTAAGGGAACACAAGGCTAAATCAACGGTGATTTCTTTATGTGCTTATTTTTGCTTCAGTTTTGCTTTCAGAAAAAAATAAGAAGGACTATTGAGCAAGCATCTCTTTTATCATACCTTCTCTAGTGAATGCCAGAATACAAATTTCTGTAAATAAACAACTGCCTTGATTTTTTCTTTTCTTCCTCTACCAAGCATGCTCAATTTTTCAAATTATCCAAAATTTGAGATTTTCCTTTAGGGTTTTTCCAGACTTCTACTTTGAGGGATGCTGGTAATATAGGGAGGGAGGGAGGGAAGGAAGGAGAGGAAGGAGAGGAAGGAAGGAAGGAAGGAAGGAAGGAAGGAAGGAAGGAAGGAAGGAGGGAGGGAAGGAGGGAAGGAAGGAAACATGACAGGCAAATTGTGATCTAAAGAGAGGTGGCAGTAAAGTTATATATTTACCAGAAAAGTGAAAATCCCAACTGCACACAGTGAGTGTAAAAAATCTGTTATTCTTGACCTCTGTCCATGCAAATTTGATCTCACAGGCCTTGAAAATGCATTATAAAGATTGTTGGTGCAATGTTTTACTGGCATACATAATTTTTTTTTATTACAATCCTGTGTTACATTTTTCATGTCAGGCCTTACTGTTTATATATGGCTCAAAAGTTCCCTGAGGTCAATGGGAGTCTTTAAACAGACAAAATCAGAAGATGATAACTGCATCAGAATACATATACATAGATTAGAGGAGCTTGTGGCTATTAAATATCAAATGCACTACAAATATGAATAGCAATCAGTTCTACGTGCAACATCACTCATAAATATATTTGGTAAGAGTGACATCCATTCAGAAAGTCACATTTTCTCTGGATTAACACTAATGGGTCAACCATTCCAATTAAAGTATCTGAAAACTTCCTAATCTACTGATGTAAACCTTCAGGATGGGTTGTTACTTCAAATTTAGGAATTAATCATGCTGATGTAATATGTGTATACACATGAGAGATGAAGATCAAATCCTATGAGTGCAATACCACTAACAACGGATGGCTTAGGAGTCTGAAACCAGTCTGACTGCAATGACCCCTCCTCAGAAGGCAATTTTGCAGTGAAATCCAGAGTTCAAGAGTGATTTAATTTTTTTTTTTTTAAAAAGTGCAATTAAGAGCTTACTGCTAACAAATGATGTCAAACTTTTACAAAGAAAACTGAAGCTCAAAGAGAGTAATAGGAAATCTCATAGTTTTGTACAGGTACTGCAAAAAAAACCAAAAAAGATTCAGTCTATTCTGGAAGAGCCAACGATATGAGTAAGAAAATTTTTTATCACCCATTATTCTTTCACCACTGGCTTGCAAGTAGGATTGCCAACAAAATAAAGTCTTCCACATAGATACTTTATGATGTTATTTCTCCATAGAGAGCAGGAAAAACAATATTACACTCCATATCAGAAAAAAACAACTTGCATTTTCAATATAAGGGGCATATTTGAAATATTCTCTCTCCCATATTTCCAATCAACATTCTCAAACCATTTTCACGTTCATGCAGGCCACCTGAAAACCACAGCTCCTCTGCTTATTTAGACTAGTATTTTGTGAGTTTCCTTTGGAATGTGCTCTTCTGTTTTCTTTCCATGAAAGTCATGAGAAAAAGCACAGAGCATTAGGAGTTTGGTGAGTGTACAAGGCTTTTGTGAGACATATCTGGACTTGGAAAGGGAGAAGCAGATGTAGATCATACTGAAGTGAATTTTGCTCTCATCATATGTCTTAAATATCCATCAGTAAACTGAAATGGTGAGGAAAGAAAGAACTTACTTAGAGTTAAAAAGAGGCTATGTAAAAAGATTGTGAGTATAACCAAATCCCTTGTGTTATACTCTTGTTTTACTGCAAAATCCTCCTTTAAATTGTGGGGGTTTTTTTATTATTCTTTAATGCCTGAAAAGTATTCCAGGTGTTGTGTTATTTAAGTTCTAATTTCTATTAGAATGTCAGTCACAGAAATAAAAGCGCATTTATTGATTTATTATTTATCATTAAAATCTTTTTTTCATTGTTTATGTTATATAAAAAAAAAAAAAATTATAAGCGGAGTCAGGTGATCCCTAAACAGTTTAAAACCCGAAAGTGCTGTTTAGTTAAGTAGACTTGTGTTGATTTAGGGCTTCTGGAGATCTAGTCAGAACACTAGGTGGACATAAACAATATACTTCTAGTTAAAGCAATAGCTGTAGTTACCAAGTTCAGTTATTGTATTTGATAAGGAAATAAGCATCTGCACCAGAATAAAAGAATTTTTTTCTCTCTTATTAAGAAAGAAAATCCAAATTCTTCTTTCCCTATGATACTTTCCTAACCTTTCTGTTTCTCCCCCTGACAAAAAAAAAACCCAAACAAAAATAACCAAAAAGTATGATGGATTTGAAGTTTGAATTTTTTTATTTGTTTGCTTAAAGTCTTTACATAGTTTTCTCTGTACTCAATAGCCATAGTGTTTATGGCTTTATTCCATTGTCTTGCATCATTCCTGGATTTGTCTGTGTGAAGTGAAAGAAGAGCAAACCTGTCTGGTCAGCTGGAGCTGGTGTCTAGACATCTGCTCAATGCTGTCTTGGGATTGTGGTTTTTACTGTCCCTAAGCAGAGCCATCTGGTCCTCACGTAACAGAAACTGTGAAGCTCTTGTTCCTACAAACAATTTGTTTTGTGACACGGTCTCTCCCCACAGCACATAGTACAGAACTGGTGTGTGTTCTTTAAAGCACAGAAATCTTTAAAATTGATTAATAAAATAATAAAGACATATTTACAGTAACATGATAGCTACATGGCTGCATCAGACACCAAGCTTTTTGGTACCATAAAATTTATATTGTTTTTTAATGGCATGTTGCAAGGCAAGGAAAGAACTTATTTTTAGCACATCTCATCTATGGGATAGTGTAACAGAACTTCATAAGAAAAAGTATGACTGAATCCTTGTGTTTTTGTTTGATCAGCTCTCATGATATAGATACTTTTAATTTATCCAAAAGGCAGAAATAAGGACACATCTTCAAAGTAAACTGTAGATACAATAGTAATATAATATATTACTTATTCATCAGGGTGAAAATAAACTGTGTCCTTGGAAGTTTCACGGAAAGTCTATTTGTACACAATTAGGCCATTTTGAGGTCTGTTGAATAGGTGTTCCTATTATTTTGAAATTTTTTTATACTGATATAACTGAATGCATGATAGGTATTTATCCTAATTAAATTTTCACCAGCATGGCTGCATTTATTATCAGAAATATTGTGTTTTAGAAATTACAGTCAGCTTTCATTAGGCTGCTTGATATCAAAAATAACTTAGGTAGAATTCAAAGATCATTATTACTTTTAATGCTGGCAACTGCAGAGAAAATTTTATATTTTACTGAACAGAAAAAGTGCAATATTTTCCATGAGTTATCAAGTGCAAACCTGAATGACATCTGGCAGTCACAAGAATTTCACAATGACATGCCCTGTTGTATTTTGTGAATTGTTTGAACATGTTGCCAATCATTCTTCTCTGCCAGTTTTAATCTATCAGTTGACATTTACTGGGTGCTGAAACACAGGGGCTCAGTTGCCCAGTAAGCTGAGACCTTTATTCCAGATTTATGTACTCCTCTTTATTACAAAGAAGTTTCCTCCAATGTTGGAAGGAAGAACAAAAGTATCCTCTGTATTACATTTTTATATTAACACCATGGACCCAGTATTTAAATACCTTCAAAAAAAAAGCAAAAAGAATAACAATTCAATACTTTGTATGCTTTTTCTTTAACTAACCTAATCACTTAACTTTAAATAGCTAAGAGTATTGTTTATTTCTTGATGGTTTTTTTCTGACAAAAGAGCCAAACTCTTTCATGTATAAAAAGCAGAATAAGGCGCCAAGAACATTCTATACCCAGTGAAAACTTTGATATACTTTGTTCTGAGCAAGTCAGAAGGCTGCCAGGTGGTGGCTGGTGTCAGGAACTGGAAAGCAGATGAGGGGGTCATTACTGCAGTGCAAGCTCAAAATCAACCTGGTCTAAACTGAACTAGTGACAGTGTAATTCATTTCTCTGAGGTTTTCTTAGTCACTGCAGATCACCACACTTTATAGGCTTCTGAGTATTGCCAACATTGGCTTACTTATCCCCTGCAATCTTGACTGAAGTGACAGAAAGGTCAGAGTTGCGCTGATGCACTTGCTCATGCTCTCCAGGACCCCTGAAATTTCTTAATGTGTCTAGCTGTGACTTCTCTTGGTGAAAATCAGCTCCTGTGACATTGCACCAATCACCAGGAACATACGGATGTGTGTGTGTGTGTGTATATATATATATATGTAAAGTATCTAAGTGGTTCTTTTTCCTAACAGATCAATTTAGTTACATATTATGATTATCTATCTAATTTGAACTAGAAAACCAGTAATCCATTTATGATTTCGAGTAAATGGTAACATGCAGTAGATATAAAGTTGATAAAAATTATAGCCAAAATAGAAAACAGCAAATCTAATAATAAATATTCATAAATATTAAAAAAAATGAGTGAATCAAGATAGATTTTTTCGGTGTTCCAAATAGACAATAATTTTATAGTTTAATATAAATTAAAATAATATGTTAAATTATTGCATATAATGTAGTAATCTTATACTATTCTTGGTTTAGAAGTTCTAGTATAGTGTATTAGAATCTTTTGATGTACTTAAAATGTTCTAGCACTTTTTTTTCATTCTGAATTTTGGTGTGTGTAGAAATCCAGTCACCATTTTATATACATTGAAACTAGTTTCTCCACATACATTAAAAATGTTCAAAATGCAACCCACCAACTGTTCAATATCACTACTATAGTTTTAGGTATTTAGTTTTCATCTCTTTATCTCACTGAAGAAGATAGGTGCTGCTCTGAAGCACCATGATAATAATGGTCCTGAGCCAAAACCTCCAACATCTGGAGTCATACCCAGATCATACTCATCCAACAAACCCAAATGAAAAATTTAGGAAAAGAAAATCCCAAGGCTTATTTTAATTATTATTTCTCTCTTGTAAACATGTAATTTTTTTATTTAAATAAATAATTTCCATTTTCTGATTAGGAACTTTTTAAAAATAATTTTGATGGGTAGGCTGCTTGAAGAGGGACCAAAAGATGTTATGTTTGGTAAATGATCTCTTGAAGATTTTGCATTTTCTTTATAACCATGTTGGCCATTTACTATAATTTTATAGTAATGTTCTTAGTTTAATGATAACTTTCATAGCCATTTTTCAATTTGGACTCTGCTAGATATATTTATCCCCTTAGATTAACTACTAATTATTTCAATGATGGGATTCCAGTTATACTGTCTATGGACACGCCATATAAATTAAACTACTCATTGCTTTTGCAAACGAAACCACCCCAAGTTATTAATGTGTTCATTTCTGAGTCATTGTTTATTTCCCTTCATTATAAATGATTTATGTGATTCATTAGATAGTGGTAATTATCATTTTAGACTCATAAGTTTTTTATTTGTGCACACTTTGCTGGTGATGAAGTATACTGCTACTTACAAGTCAGGTTTGATAAGTAGTAAACACAGGATAATGAAACCAGTCAAAATACGTTTAAAGGGCTGCAAAATCTGTTGTGCTTTATTCATAGAAACACCTTAACTTGACATTACAAAACAGCTACATTGTCTCTTAAGAAGAAAGAGAAGCTTTTGGCTCTATTACTGTAGTATTTCTAGAAGAAAGAAAATAGTCCTAAAAAATTGATTACAGCTATGCTGACACCGTATCTTCAGCTTAAAGAAAAGATTGCCTCATTTAACACATCTCTACAAAAAGATATTACATGGTGAACTCCTGAAATAACCATTGGCTTTATCAGCTCTCCACTGGTCCCCCAACATATTCATACCTTTTTCTCTCCCCTGCCTTCTGTTTGGCATTGTAGTTCCAGCCAAGACCACCAGTTTACCTCTGAGCCTACAGTCCAAAGTAATAAGCCCAACACTCCTTTTAGCTGACCTCCCTCATCTATTTCAAAAGATTTTAGCATGCCTGTATAAGCTTGTAATTTCCATACATCTGTGCCTCTACCACCTCTTTTGAATGACAAAGTTAAATCATTTGTTAATCATCAAATCATCTAAATCTGTCCTGTACTCCTTTATCAGGAGCTATGGTTTGAATTTTCTCCACTTTCCTTTTTCTGGTTATTCCAGAGTCCTGATTATTAATATTACACAAAGATGCACACAGAACATTTTTCCAATGGCCTGTTCGAATTTGTCAATTACTAATTAAAAACATTAGACCCACCCCCCCAAAAAAAAGAAAAACAAAACAAAAAAACCCCCCAAAAAACAGGCAGGAAACAACTTTTATATTCTTCCATATTCTTCTATATTATTCTACATATAGTTAAAAGGGAGTAATTTAGTCTTAAAATGAAATAAAAAATGTAACTTAAATTTGGAATCTAAAGTGGAATACTTTCTTCCTTTGTAAGCATAAGTTTTGTAGCAAAACAGGTTTTGGGGAGTGAAAAAAAGAATCTTGCTCTTAAAAACTACCCTGAGATACCACAAGGATGTTTTGATGAAAATATAATAAAACAGAAATATTCTTTCCATTGGGATTTCAGAATTATTAATTAATCAATTTATTTATTTTAAAATATTTGAACTAAAATAAAATAACAACCAGGATGTCTTCATGCTAGGAAAAGCAATATTTTTACAGCCTAGTAAGTTGTAGTTGAGGTATTTTTTAAATTAATGTGAGTCAAACTAATCAGCAGGGAAGTTAAATTCTTATAAAGGCAATTTGGCAAAGAGTTTACAGCTCTGGCAGCAGGGGAAAGAAAAAGCAATTTTTTGTCTTCCAGTTAATTGTCTTGAGTTACAGTCTGAGAGCAGCTGACATTTATTGTTTTGCAGACCAAAAATGTGCAATATTTTTCATTATTCTTTAGATTTAAAACTATAGTTGACCAAGTACACTACCTGAGAGACCATGGAAGCAGATGATATCATAAAACATTCAAAGACTATATTCGCATTAGAACACGTTAGATATAACTATAATAAGATTTTTTAAATGGTGGTGTAAGACTATCTCAAATGCAGCAGATTGATTTAGGGGTTGGTACTATGTAGATATACTCTCGTTCTTGTTTCCTAAATTGCCCCCTAATTTTGTTTGGGATTTTTTTTTCGGAGAGCCTGAGAGCTAAGATGTGCATTGCAGCTCCCAGAGTTTCACAAGTCTCTCTGTGCCAGGTGAATGGCACTATTTCCTGTTAACCCATGGGTAGTTCTGATTCCCTCACAGTGATCTCGACCAAAGCAGTATCAAACTGCCCTGCATCCTGGTGGAACAGTGTAGGCAGATGTAATCTGCTTATGTATATGATACACACATAAGAATTTGGCTAGGAGGATAAATGGGTATGGCAAAATGTGGGGCAGTAGGAAGCAGGGGGTGTTTGGTATCTCTCTCCCCAAGTAGCTGTTAGCATATGAAGCCCTGCTTCTCTGGAAATGGCTAAACATCTGCCTGACAAAGGGAACTTGTGAATTAACTCCTTTCTTTCTCTGCTTGTGTGTACACGTTTTCTTCCTACCGTAAACTGTCTTGATTTTGGCCCATGGATAATTTCTTTATTTTGCTCTCCTGATTGCCCTCCCCATTCTACTGGGGGAGTGAGTTAGTGACTTAGCTACCTTTGTGATTAAGCCACAACACCTGTGAATATCAGTGTACACATAACTGGGTTAATAATAAGTAATTTTCTGCTAATTGCTTTGATGGTGGACCACTTATCACCTTTTCAGTTTTCTTTGATCAATTGGTGAAAAAAACAGTACAACAGCAAAACTTCCAAAGTATTATTTGCAGAATACAGATCTTTGCTTTTTAAGCCTGAAACCAATCTTCCTGAAGTGAAGAAGTAACAAATTGCTTGGCTTGAAGAACAAAAAGGTGAGAAGTCAAAATTCCTTTTCATGCTTTATCAGTAATTTTAGAAGGCAAAGTTACAAGGTAGGGATATTTTAATTTGATTTGGTGTGTTGTATTTGGCTATCATGAACTTAATTTTTAATTAAACATATTATAACCCTGTTGAGAAAGTGGAACTTTAATTGCAGATGAAAGTCACTGAAATAAAGTTCAGGCTTTCACTCTTGATGAGGTAATAACACAGTTTTCTGGTATTTGCATATTTTTGCCATTGACCTCTGAAAATTACAGCAGAAACATGAGGAAAATATATTCATAATTATGCAAATAGGAGAAGTTAGGCAATTTCTACTTAAAGAAAAATTATTTTGAATTTAACAGGAGCTGTGTTAAAAAACCCTGTTTTATCATTCTCTGCCTCTCCTATCCAAGGAGAGTTTGGTAATCTTCTTAGATATGAACAAGAATGATCAAACTTTGCAAATGAGATCAGTCCCATTCTGAGAGGAGGGTTAAAAGAATACATCTAACATGTACTGTCCCCATTTACTTGACAAATGAACTTACAGCTTTAATTCTGAGGATAGTTCAAAGTTAGGTTAATATGTCTTAGAAAAGTCATGAAATCTTAAAAATATGTGAACTCATGTGCTGCTCCATAGCTCTATATAAGAAGTTGGGATATTTTTTTTTTCTCTATGTATATTGATAACTTCGTGCATGCATGTATATGTACATATATGAAAATATGCATCAAATGTAAATTTCTCATTCTACCATAACTTTAGTAGTTTTTTGCTTAAAGGAGATTAGTTGAGTAAATAAAATTACAGAGATATGGTCCATAATAATAGCAACTCCCTCCCCATTTTATTACATATTTCTGTACTAAAAATTTCTGCTCTGTTTTGCCAGGTTTTTTTTAAACATTAACTATTTAAAATTGTGGAAGATTTATGCTTCGAAAAAATTCTGTGCATTTAAACACAGATAATTCAGGCATGTTAAGAAAAAAGCAAGGCTGAATAAAATCAGTTATGTCTGCCATATCTGTAAAGCATCAGTATAGAGGGTTTTAAATACTTTTAGCATCCTTATGCCATGAAACAGGAACTAAAGAAAACCCTTTTTTTAGATTAAAAAAAAAAACCCAAAACACCTGAATTTAAATACCATAGCATGACATCAACAAACACAAATGCAGAGAGATTCATTAGATTTCAAAAATAGTATTTTTAAGTATCTCTGAAATCAGAGCATATTTTACTGTCCTCATTTCTTAAATGGGGAGGAGGAAATATCAGACACAGATGAAGACCTGAAGTCATACTAAAATAACACAGACCTGGAGAAGTATTTCAGAAAAAGCCTTTGCCTGTGTTGGTCCTGCGCTAATTGAAATATGGATGTAATAAAAGGCAAATCAATAGCAGTTAGGATTTGGCACAGTGACCAGAGAATGCAGAGGCTAGAGAAAGAGCTGCAGAATGCAAGTGTATACCACAACACTGGCAGGAAGCCTCACCACCAGGGAATGGACATGAGAGGACAGCAGTGGTATCTAAGGATAGACTCACATTTTTTAAGCAGGTGCAACAGGGTCTTACTCATTTCTGAAAAGATCTGAAACCAATCTGCTGATACTTTGAAGCACCTGGGCACCCTTTAGCTGTATGGCAATGTGCCTGACCTGGAAGCAGTGTTGAGGAACTGCACGTAGAGAGTCAGGTTTGTCATTGTACACTTTTGCACCTCTTGCTCTGTGGGGCTGACCCCTGGCCTGGAGCACAGGCAGAATTACCTGACTTATTGCCAAAAACTTTGTTAGCACAGTCTAAAAAACTCATTCTGAAAGATACCTTGCCATTCATCTCTCATTCACAAAATTAGGACATATATTTTTGATACTTTTAAAATGTCTGCAGAAACTATTACTGTCCCACGGTCATTTGTTACTGTCCCATGAGTGAAGCTTTTAAATGTCTGCTTCTATGTACAAATAGCTGAAACTAGAATTAAAATAGATAAAAGTACTGTGAAGGATTTGTTGGGATGAATTCAAGTCGTGTCATGCAACTGATGCTTACAACTCAGCTGCAGGCACAGAAATGCTGGCAGATAGAAGAAACTAATCTGTGGGGACAGCAGGTTCTTCAATTTCTACATTTAATCATGAAAAGGCAACTATTTGTACCTCCAGGTCAAGTAACTGCGACCTTAATTGTGTCAACACTACTGAAAAATCACATGATGAATTTCTTTCTGACTTTTTTTGAAAATATGCAAAAGAAAGAAGGATTTATGACAAAATACTTTATTCATACTGCAAAGTCAGAAGCTTGAATGAGAAAAAAGCTTATAGCCTGTCCAGCCTTTCACCACACAGGAGCAGGCAAAAGAGGATGAAGGATCTGCACACATGGAACAGTCCCCAAGATGTTATCTAGAGTAGTGAAGTCCTACTGAGTTTAAGCAAGTTCAGCAATGCTGGTTTTTTCCAGAAGGAACCAAGTCTCATTAAGTGCACAAAGAAGAAGGATTAATGAATAGCAAGTGCTATTGCTCCCTATAGAATCTCCAGTTAATTATTTTCCAAGATTGGAAGATAGGCACCTAAGAATAGGTGAGAAATTTTCATAGTTAAAGCCACCAAATTATGTTCTGATAAACTGCCTCTGTATCAATTTCAGATTTTGTGGATGATGCTGTAGATTTTTAATGAGTATTTCATTCTTTGAATGATGTAGTAGACACAGGAGGAGAATCTATATTCCTTATTTCCTGATAGAAAATCTATTGAAAAATGAAGGCTGCTATCCTGTGGCACTCTATTCCTGCGATTTCATATTTATAAAAAGGGGGAAACATGCGCTGAATAAAAGTAACTATGAGTCACTAGTACAGTAACAATATTGTACAATAAAAACAAACCAAACTGAATGAAACTAAAACAAAACAGTTCTGTAAAGGTAAAGACCAGGACTACCTCTTGAGCAAGGAGAGTAGCATGGTCATGGATATTCTGTGATTGTGTGAGCATGTTCCCTGTTAACTAATGGGTCAAATAAAGAAGGGCTTGAGAGATGTCACTACAACCAGAGGCTATACAAGAATATTTTTATATCTTTTTAAAAAATTTATTATTTGAATTACAGATTAGCTGCTTTGAAACACTCACAAACACTACCAGACAAAAGTGCAAAGTGCAGATAATTCATATTGCATCTAAGAAGATATAATAGTAGAGACATTTCAGGCATTCACACAGGTCTGAAATGCTGCCAATCAGTGAACTTAACTATGGAATATTTCAGACCTGCTGAGAAATATTGGTAAAGTTAAGTGCATATCAAAGCATGATCAGGTAGCAGGTTACAATTCCTGGTTCACTGAGGCCTTAACCCTGACTTTAAGTGCAATAGGTTGCCCCTTGGAAATTCGAATTACTTAGACAAAATGAGACACTGAAGGGTAGTTTTCGATCATGCCTGAAGCTTGAAGGATTTTGCCCTATGTATGATATTTAACAGGGAATTATTCCTTCTCTTTGTGATTACTCTTTGTTCCTGCAAATTCCTTGTTGGAAATATTTCTGGAACCAACCCTCACTCTCCACTCCAAAATTTTAGTCTTTCCATTTCCTATACATTCCATAAGAACTATAATTTTAAAGTTTTTCACATTGTTCACAAAGTTCTTAGGATAATCAGGATTTTTTCTTGGACATAGGAGTCTGAATAGGTTATTCTTGTGTTCCTTACTTGTGTGAATACATTCCATGGGATTTCCATTTCTTTACCAGAATGAGTTCTTTGTACGCTCCACATTCTGAAAGTTCAAATAACCACAGTAAGTCAACAGTATTTATCTCTAGTGGAATGGTTTGGCACCTGTACAACAACCCCACTTGTATAAATTTTATTGCTCTTATTTTTTTACTCTTTAGGTCTGGCACTCTCCTGATTGTTTTTATGACCTGCAGACACACAGTATAAAACTGGTGAACCTAATTTTGTCTTTGACCCCATGCTCTATGTTTCTGTACATTGTAAAACTGTTAACTTCATGAAAACCAAAAAGGCCTACCTGTGTCTTTGGTTAATAATTTCAGTTATAAAAACATTAAGTAAATATTTTCCAGTTCATCCTTTTATGGACAAATTTTTCTCTTGGTTTTACTGAAGAAACAAACAGGCCCAAACAAAGAAATAAAGAAACAAGCAAACGAAACAAAACAAACCAAAACTCAAAGAAAAGTAATCTCAAACTCCTGCATCCTATGACTGACAATTAGGCTGTGACATGTATGGAAAGGACCTCCATGAGGCTTCATTTTGAATCAAAAATCATAAAAGTAAGAAAAACTGGAAGCATTAAATTAGAGATCAGAGTCATAGAACCAGTCTCATGCTCTGTATCTCATTAAACCCCTTTCAAAAGTACTCTAGGGAGTGAGAAATTTCAAGAATGCATTTTGGTATTAGACACTATTATTTAATATTGGCAAACTCCAATTAAAGTCCATCATTCAGTGATGGTTTATATCTCCCACACAGAAAAAATAAATGTCTCATAGTAATTTTTTTTATAGATTCATATCAACAGTGAAGTTTCCCACAACTTCTATACCACATAGTAGTAACCAAGATAACTCTGGGGATCTCAAGGGTTCACGACAAAACCAAGCTTATTGTCAAATATCATTGATATTTATTTTTTGTTCAATTATTTATGGAGACTTCTTCTTTCAATAACACTGTTTTCCTGTACCACTTTTTTCCTTTCTCCCCAAAACAACAGAATTTATAGAAGTGCCCATACCCACCTTCAAAAACACACACATAGGGAAGAACTACTGGTTAGTTTCCTTCAAACTAGAGATAGCTTAGTGTAGTTCAGCCCTATTGGTCCTTCCTTTTTAGCAAACAAATTTGGTAAAAAAATTCTTACTTTAAGAAGTTATTATTTCGTATACATCTACTAGCACAGACACACATATACACATATACAAAAATCTGTGCTTCAGAGGACCAGTTCCTTATGAACCTATGTCATTGGCAGCTTAATGTTTTTTCCTCAGCTTTTCTTCACACTCAAATGAATTCTTCATCTTTTTCTTCTTAATCAGGTGCATGACTTACCTTGCTGTAAAAATAAAAGACCATGGGTAAAACCACATGACAAGATTTAGCCCTCTTTTTATAACCCAGTATGAAGCCAAAAACACATCAGCATTTTAAATTGTTGGTTTAGTTTCGGTTACTTAGCTATTTTTGCACTCTTTGGGTTTTTGAGTTGAATAGAAGTTCAAATTTAATTTTATAAACTTGGGGAGAAATCCAGATGTTTAACTCTTACTAAGTGATAGAACATATAGAAGTGACTTGTTCTGAAAATATAAATGAGTATATACTCATATGCTGTATCTAGGAGACTTAGGTAACAACAAACAGTCTGCAACCAAAAATCAGCACATCTTTAATTAAGCATCTGAATTAAGCAAAAGAGGCAAACCAACAAACAGAAAAATCTTCTAAAAAAGAGTGTCCCTTAAATAGATGTACAGTTCTGGCTTAAACAAAAAACCCACACTTAACAGTCAAACAAACAAACAAACAAAAATTCCCACACTAACTTTGGTAAAAACCATTTAATTTTTTTTTTTTCCCAAAGAAGGAACAAACCTGAATAACAGCACCAATCAGTGTAGAGCTCTGATCCCATATAACTTGACACTCTTGAACCATCAAGCCCCGGTCTCAGTGAAATGAAACGGCACAGGTTGGTTTTTGAGCTTTTAACATATCACTTTAAAAAGTCCTCAGCAGAAATTCAGTAGAATGTAAAGAAAAACATGTCTATCTTGTTAGAAACTTATTAATTAAGTACTCATTTTCACTTTTGAGCACAAACTTAAGTACTCCAGAATATATCTCATGTTACAAATTCTCACATTCAGAACTTGCACTGTTGTACTTGAGGAACATTTGAGGAAAGTGAAAAGGCAGAAATATTATTTAACTCAGTGATGGGAGGAGTGTATCTCAAGAGAATGCATGGTGATGCATATATTTTCTCTCCCCTAGTACATAATAATATTGAGAGCCAGTTACATTTTCTTTGGGCTTGAAATGTCAAAACTGAACAGTCAGGCCCCTGCAGAATTGGTGAGCTCTTTATCAGGATGAATATCTCAGTTAGTGGTCAGTTCAGCTGTTTCTATGGTTACAGATTAATTCAGTGGTTAGAGAGGCAACCTTCAGTATATATATTTCTTGAACTGGGAACATAAGTCAAAGTCAAATATCTTGAGGGACAGCTATGTTTGCAAAGATGGATTGACTGTTGTATAACAAGTTTTCAATATCCATGGGTTTTTACCTGGTACTTCATAAACAACTTTCTCATTCAGGAAAAAAAAAAGACAAACCAAAACCAAATAATTTTTCAACTAAGTTAGCTGTTTAAGAAAACAAATAATGCAAATAAAAGCATCCCAACACCTACAGTTTGGGAATTATTTTTAAAACAAGTTTTAAATTCTGAAGAAAGCTATTTAAAGATAATGACAGGATTGTGGCATCTACAAAATGAATAATTATATAGTGAGTGTTATTAAATTCAATTTCAAATAAATTGGAATTTAAGTAGCATTCTTTATTAAAGTGTGTTTCTGGGTAAGATCATACTAATTTTAAACTTTGTTTATTCAGGACATTAGGGAAATCAAAGTCCAATCTCCTTAGAAATATGCTTACCAAAACGTGATTTGAAAAGCAGAGAATTATAAAACCCCTTCCAAAATCTTCACATTAAAATTTTGCATAATCTGTGTGAATATTGTATCAACTACAGTGACTGCCTACAGAAATGCTGGGGAAAAAAGCCCATTAGTTAATAGCCAGTGAAAAGAAAACGCAGATTATCTTAGTGTTAATGATACCTTTTCCCACACCTCGAAAGCCTTTAAGCAACAACCAGATGCTGTCTTTCAGTACTAAGCATACAAAGGTGTCTTCTATTATGATACACTTCAGGAAGAATAATGTTCATATCCTTCTGGACATGCATTAGCCAGAGCAGACAATCAATTTAACAACTCCAAATATATTATCCATTTTTAATTCAAACTAAATTGACACACCTTTGCATAGAGAGTATTTCTGATGTTTAACAGTTTTATTAAATGCTGATGCTACGTCTAATGGGTGGTAGATATTGATACTCAACCTGTAATATCTGAGAAAACACTGAAAAAATTCAAAAAAGAGCAAAAATAACAAATTTTAAAAATAGTATTGAAAATGGTATTCAGAGCAAATACACATACATATACAAAACCAGTATTGCATCAAATAGAGATAATGTTGCTTTTTAATTTTTTCATATGTTTATTAAACAAATCTTTTTAACATTAAGACCAAAATTATGTGAAAATATCATCATAAATAGTCCTATAGAGCCCAGGGTGCTAGACAGCAGGAAGCATTCTAGGATACTTGGATACTCTGCTACAGGGTAGCTGATGCATCAGATAACTGATACACAAAATCTGAATTGATACAGCAGAAATTCTTCCAATTTATCCAGTTGTAAGATAGAAGATGGACAAGAGGGCCTATTATACAAGGACTTACTGGCTACTCTTTTTTGTAAGTATCTGTAAAAAAAGGTTTATTATGGTATTACCATATCTTATATGTAAAGAAACCCAGTTAATTAAAAGGATATGTATGAGCAATCTTGTACATTTTTGAAATGTACTAAGTATTAGGTTCTAACACAAAAAGTGATGCATGATAGAGATGTGATACTTCCTGGAGCTTATAAAAGATGTTTGCCATGAGTCGAACCAGTCTTTATATTATGCAAAGTAAATGAAAAATAGACATGTGTGTCTTGAAAAGACAGTTAAGAGTTACAGTATGATGGTCAGAGTGCTTTATTTTGGAGCCAAAGAAGGGTTGACTGAATGTGAAGCACATAGGCTGTCTCTCCTCTCATATAGAAGTGACAGCAATTAATAGTTCCATAAAGAAACAGAATGATGCACTGCATCTTTCCCACGTAGCTTCCTATTGCAAGTGTGTTTGTATGGCTTCATGACCTTTCTCAGAGAGTAAAATCCAGTCTGCCCAAATCTTGCCTGTACTTACATGCTGAACACCTACTCTGTGTCCCAGATGGTTAATCCAGACTGCTGATTTTCCAGGTTTTCCAGGTTTGTACTCAGATATAGTAGAAGTAGGGTTACAAGACAGAAATACAATATATTTCATGGCTGTATCAAAGTCCATGTCATGAATTCAATTGATCTTAGAATTGTGTTGGGCAGATGAAAACAGGTGAAGGGGATACAGGAAAAAAAAAGAGATAGAGCTATGTGAAATGAAAAAAAAATACAGCAGCTACAGCATGATTGCTAAACTGCATTCCTGAAATGGTTTAGAAAAAATAGTCTTGTATTCCTGCATGTACAGCCACCTATCCTAGAGCAGGAGGGGTAAAATTTGCAACATGGCCAGAGCATTGTTTGAAATGTGTTTTAAATTATAACAGCTGGAAACACAAGAGATAGCATTTCTTGCATCCTTAATGGAAAAGTTAAGGCAAGGTTGAATAAACCTCATCTTAAGCAAGGTTGAATAAACTCCTTATAAGCATTCTGTGGCTCTCATTAATCTCTGGGCAGAAGAAAGAGAGTGACAACATTTTAGTAAGGCTAAACCTGAATTAAATATCATTATTAAACAGCAGTATCTTATTCCAGAATAAAACTTTATGTTGAACCTATTTTTATTGTAAACTCTTTTTTATTTAAAAAAATTAAATTTATTTTTAAATTAACAACATATTTGACTTTACTGCAGCACACATAGGGACAGCAATACATACTCATGCATCACAAAGTATTAAAAAATTTTGAACTGTGGCTGTTGAGTCTAACCAGGTCAGACCAAGTCCTTGAAGCTTCCTGGGTGAAAATTCAAGGTAACAGAAATTGCTCTTCCTAAATCCAGAAGCCATAATACAACGATGTAGATAGCCCAGTGTTCAAGTGTTTAAAAATCAATGAGAAATCTTCTCTTTTATACAAATGATTGCCCATTTATTCTACTCTGGTCGGAAGAGATCTCAGACTAGGGCAGTAACATAACACATAAGTTTTGTGGAGCAGAGAGCCTGGTGAGCAGAACAGGTGTGGCAGAAGTAAATAATACTATTGATCATTTGCTTCAGTGACTATTGGTATTTAAGTTGGTAAAAGAACCAATGAAAAATTTGCTTTCACTGAGACTGATTTGCAAAGTGCAGTTAGACAATTGAAGGAATCTGTAATTGAAGGTACTTGCACCTAGAAAATGAATGAAACGTAAAAGAAAGAAGAAAGGAAATTACCATAGAAATCCATCTCTATTTTCATTTGTTCACAGCTAAAATACAGTCAGAGATATATCAACAGTACCTTTTTTTTAACAGAACAAGTTTCATTAGCATTAAAAGCAATGATCAGAAAGATGAATGAGTTGCATGAAATAGCAAATGTTGCAAAATTAGTTATTATTACAAATCAAATTTTACCTTGCTGAATTATTATTATTATTATTATTATTAATAATAATAATAATAATAATAGTAAGTTTGTACTAGTTTTTAATGAAATAACTATTCACAAAAATAGTTAACTACTTTTTTTCTGGTGACTACAGTGATTATTATGAATTCATAAACTTTTTTTTTTTAATCCTTGGTATTATTACTTTTGAGCAATGTTAATTTCTGGAAAAAAGATATTTTCAGACATATTCTTATGATTTGCCAAAAGATTCATGATCAAAGTATAACTTGAGAGATGAAGTTACATTACAGGTTAATGTTAACATCTTTTTTACTCTGTGTACTTATCTGCCTCTCCAAATTAGAGGTAATTGTTTGGAGGAAAATAGGAATTATTTAAGAATATACATTTCAGATAACGGATTTAGAAATTGTATTAACGTATTCTGTCTCTCCTTCAGCCTTAATATGTACAGCTAGAGGCCACACGTTAGCAGTTTCCATAAAGCATCTGTAATGAATATGTTCCCAAATACTGGTACGTTCAGGTGATATTCTGGTATTCTGGTGATACTGAGTCAAGACTTCTTATAAGAGCAGATACATTGAAAAATGAACCACTTATAAACCAAATGATACCTATGTTCTTCTTGACACAGGTTTTAGATGTACTCCCTTACAAGTAATTTTTTCCAAAATGAAGGTAATATGGTTTGGGCAATTGTTGTAACATGGACTGAAGAAGGATTACACTATATGGCTCGAGTTTCAATCTACCCTTCCACCTTTCTTGTAAAGATTTCAGGTTATTATATGCTGAAGTCCAGAGAAGACATATTGACTTAATAGGACCACTGGGCTGAAAGAACATGTGTCTCTGAGTCTAGGGGAGCATGACAATTTAATTGACTCTGCCTTTAAAACACAAAACAAGAAAACCAAACAAACCAAAATAACAATACAGGACAAAAATCCCCACTAACTTTTGTTATTGGGGCGCTGTTCAAGAAGAGAAAATGGAGCCGGTTAAATCTTCTAGTCTGACCGTGAGTGGTAGACTTTACCTTAATTGTTTAAAAATGCTATGACATCCAGGCAGGATGTAAAGCTGCATACACTCTCCTGAAGGTCTGAGGATATTTCTTTCTAAACACAAAGGCTTGATCTACTTTGTAGCTGGAACCACTTACACTTCTTCATAAGAACAAAATAATAGGAGATGTCCAGATTCATTGCCTTTAACAAAGAAATCCAAGATTGTTATTTCCCTCTGCATGGTGAAACATCATTAATCCTTGGAGAATAACCTAATTCTGACTTTGTTCTCCCAGATAAAGAGAAGGAACAAGAATGAAGATTATTTCATAATTAATGTTTCTATTCTTTATGGTTGATTTCCTGTTCATTTCAGATGTTTCAACCAATGTTTGTTTTATGTACAATTCCCTGTAGGGAAGTGTCAACCACTTTGTCACACTAAAGGCAAATATTTCCTTCTGTCACACTTTTTGTACCATTTTCTTGGAGGGTTTACTTTATGGAACCTAAGAATTTTCTTCACCCAGACCTACAGGCAAGGTGTGAAGCATGATAATAATGAGGGAAAGGCAGGTAATAGGTTACTCCGTGAAACTGAATTGATTATTGACATGTTTGGAAACCGAGTTTTAGGAGCATCAATAGGTTTCATGAGAGTGAACTAAGACTTAGGCACCAAATCAAATCCCAGTGTCTCCCTATTCTTTTTTTAGGGATTTGATAGACCACACTCAAGGCACTCCACCTTGCTGTCTCTCTGGCAGTAACATCAAGTTAAAGCCATCACTGACTATGTGCCATCACTGTAAGGACTGTTGGAACCATTGCTCTATTAATTTCTTCAAGGAACTCCCCAGGTTTATTTAGTTTATCTTGACATTTTTTATTATGGGTTCTCATTCTTATCTGAGCTTATGGATAATGAGTTTATTAGTGATACATTAATTTGAAATTATCCTTCAGAAGAGATAAGCATGCCAGTGAATTCAATTTGACAGTGAACATCTAGCCAATCTAGAAACCAAACAAGTCCATTTGATACATTGCACGGATAGGCCAGAAATAATGATGAGCCCTTTTGTACACTTGTAGTTGATGCTTTATGAATTGTGCCATCTGTTCTTTCTTAGGTGAATGATTGATTAACTGAGCAATATATGATTAGTGGCTTGCCTTGCTACTGTACTGTACAAGTTGTTCTGGAGTGTGCTCTCAACAGCCACCATCTGTGTGCCTGACAAATCAAGCAGGGCAACATCCTGTTCTGTGCCACCCATGCAACCCTTGGGGCTTCTCTCAGGTTACTGATCTCTGTAGTCTATAGGGCTATGGTTGAACAAATCTGAGCAAAAATAGGGGGGTTTATGTTTGAGTTATTATTATCATTTAATTATCAATAGACCTCCTTTTCTACCCTCCTTCTTTCCCTCCTTCTCTTACTCTCTGTTTTCTTATCTCATATTCTCTCTGTCCCTGTAAACCAGAACATTTTCCTTTAACCTTGTTTGCTGAGATTCTAAGTTGTTTTTGTTGTTGTTGTTGTTGTTACTATTATTATAATTCCATTATTCAGGAACAGATTTCCCAACAGGCGAGATTTCACTAGATACTTGAGGTTTGAAAAAAGCATTGAAATTATAATGGGAGATATTAGGACACTGTAACTATAACTTCAGACTCACAGCACGGTTGAGGGAAGATCTCCAGAAGAAGGGAACTCTGGACTTCATCTTGTCCAACCCACCTGCTCAGACAAAGTCTCCAAGACCCCATTGCTCAGGATCACATCCAGGTCCTTCTCAATATCTCCAAAACCTCCCTGCACAAGCTGTGCTGGAGTTCAGTCACTCTCACAATAAAGCAGAGCTTTCCAATGTTCAGAGGGAACCTCCTGCATAACAGTTTGTGCTTGTTGTCTCTTCCCTGCCACTGGGAACTCCTGAAAAGAACCTGGCTCCATCCTCTTTGCACCATCCCTTTCAGGTATTTACAAACCTTCAGGAGTTCCCCCCCCAACCATTCCCTTCTCCAGGCTGAACAATCCCAGGTCTCTCAGGCTTTCCTCATGGGAGAGATGCCCTTAATCATCACTGTGGCGCTTCTTTGGACTCTCTCCACTATGTCCATGCCTCTCCTGTACTGAAGAGGTCAGAACTGGGCACAGCACTCCTGGTGTGACCTCAGCAGTGCTGACTGAACAATCCTCAGACTCACTGCACCCACATAAGGAATCCTAAACAATTTACAATGTGAAAATGTGCAACACTTATCACTGCTCTGAACCTACTCCTTGAGAAAAGCAGGGTATAGACAAGATCATAAAATATTTTTAAATTCTCACATTGTCTAAATAAGGTATGATCAAATGCTTAACAGACAGAAAAAATAAAGTGAGATTTCTAGGCTAGATTTGTTAATGACTCACAAAAGACCTTCTTTTTAAACTTTTGCTATTTAGTTATTAAGTATGTGCAAACTAATAACATCATCATTCATTCTTAAAAAGTGCTGTTTCCAGTAATGAGAATTTAATGATATTACCTGTCAGTATTTTTGTTAAAAGTTAAGACAGTTGCAGTTACTATTTTATAAGAGGAAAAAAAATGTTCAGGAGGTGTTTTTTTCTTCTATATCTACACTTCTTTTTAAAATATATTTCAAGAAAAAAAAAAATCTCCCCCTTTCTCTCATTGCTGTACAGTCAGAAGCCTGAGCTTAATGTACAACTTATGGACTGGTCAGAGGTGAAATATGTCTTTTATTGGGTGAAGACTGACGTATATTTAATTAAGTGTACTTGTATTGAGACAGAAGGGGAATTCTATTACTGGGTCAGATAGTTCCCAAGAGTACTCTGATTACAGCTGTAAAATGTTACATTTTTTATGTTGGCATTGGACCAATTAAAATATTGCCAGTAAAAAGCTATGAGCTAGAAAAGAAACTCTAAAAATAACATCTTGTTAGTGCACATATATGCTTTCTGTGTAGATTCTGCTTCAGGGTTTTACTGCTGTCAATACTGCTGACAAAAAGCTGTAAAACCACAAGCTGTGCTCCATTCTGCCTCGTGCATCATCAACAAAATTGACAGTTAACACTGGTTTTAAAATCTGTATTACTGATGGGTAAAAATATATATCAACACATATTGAATTGCAAGACAGCCTGAAGTCCTGTGCTGAAAACAAAAGGGATGGGAAGAAAACACAAAACGCAGAGAATGAAAGCTACTCTTGTATAATGCCTTGAAAATGGAATTAAGCTTTTGCCTCATGACTTTTTTAAAGATCCTCTGTATCTGATAGTTAACTGTTCTGTCTTCCTGTAAGCCAGAGTGATGAATACAATGCTTTGGGAAAACAATGAATCTCTTTTCCTCTTAGCCATATTTCTTTTCTTGGCACATTGATGAACCATGAACCACAGCTCAAAGCAGAGCAGTATGTCATTAAGTTTACATACTTATTCTTACAAAAGACAGCTGCTGGTTCACATATCTTTGCAACTAATTCAAAATGTCTGTCAGATGTAGGCAGCTTGTATTCCCTCACAGGCAATCTCATGGATAAATGTCAAAAGATGGGAGCCAAACTGAGTTCATGTAGCACAAATATTTATGTAATTTGTTCACTGTTCTTAAGTTTTACCTCCTCATCAGACACTGCTGTCTGACACAGCCCAACACTGCACTCAGAACTTGAGGTGAGGCAACACCAATGCTGAGACAGAGTGGGATAGCCACTCCTTTTGACCAGTTAGCTGTACTTTGCTTAAAGTACCCTAGGGTACTTTTGTCCCTCTTGGCTGCCAGGGAGCAACATTAGTTCATACTGAACTTCACAACAAACAAATTTCTCATATCCCTTTCCACAGGGCTTCGTTTCAGCCTCTTGTCCCCCAGTCTATACATGCATCCAGGCACAAAGTATTATACTGTCCCAGGTATAGAATCCAGTACTGGTTGTTGCTCAGACTCATGAGATTGGTGTTTACCCATTACTCTAATTATCAATATCACTCTCCAAGCCTCTCTAGTCTCAAGGGAATCAATGACTCCTCCTAATTTGTTATCTTCAGCAAACTCTGTGTGACCTAACTCCTGTGTTGAGGTCATTAACAGAAATATTGAAGAGAATTGTTTCTCAAATTGAGCCCTGAGGGAACACCACTAGTGGATGTCTGCCATTTAGATGTTGCCTGCATTACTGCATCACTTTGAGCCCATGCTTTCAGCCAGTTGTTCACCTACCATATAGTGCATGTTCAGCTATGTGCTGGACACCTTTTCCATAAAGTGCTGTGAGAGTTAGTATCAAAGCCTTTGCTAAAATCCAAAACCCCATGCCCTTTGCCTTCCTTACATTCACTAAGGATGTATCCTTGTCATATATTAAGTCAAAAAGGTTTTGCTTCATGAATCTATGTTGGCTTTCACCAGTCACTGCGTGGTCTTTCAAAGGTTTTTCATTAACTCCCGGGATAATGTTTTTATAATTTTACTAAGCCCAAAAAAAAGATTGTCAGGCCTGTAATTATTAGGGTCTTCCTCCTTCCCCTTTTTGAAAACTGGAAAATTATTTGTCATCTTTCAGTCACCTGGAGCTTCTCTAGATTCCTAAGACTGCTGATGTATAACTGCAGTAGGTCTTGCAATAACATCACTGCACTATTTCATTACCCTGGGATAAACCCCATCAGATCCCATAGACCTATGTGCATTCAGTTACAGCAGCAAACAGTGTACCAATTCAAAGTCATCTGGGAGCTTATCATTCACGTTCAATCATCATCTTCCATCCCAGGGCTCCCAGAGCCTCAAGGCCCATGACTGCTGTAAAAGACAGGACTGAAGAAGGCATTAAATGTTTATGCTTTATCTTCATCCATATTCCTGAAGCGATCATCCCCACCAAGTAAAAAAATCGATGTTTCTTTAGATGTCCTTTTGCTGTCAGTATACCTAAACCCTGAATTTCTTATCCACCAATACACTGGCCAGTTGCAACTCCTGCTGAGCTTTGGCTATATGAATTCTCTTCCAATAGTGGTTAACAGCATCTCTACAGTCATATTGTATAGCCTGATCTTGCTTCCAGAATCCTTATACTTCCTTTTCCTGCCTATGTTCTGAAGGATGTCACTGTTCAGACAAGCCAGCCTTCTGCCTCTCTTGCTTTACTTTCAATGCATTGGGATTGCCTACTCCTGCAGTCTTAAAGGTGTTTCTTAAAAACTTACATGTGTGGATCCCATTTCTCTGGGATTTTTGGAGTTTCCCAAAACTCCGATTACCATGAAAATTTACTAACTAGTACTTTGAGCCTAGAGTCTACTCTCCTAAGATACAAGGTAGTAGCTCTATAGCTTTATTTTTTTTTTTAAGTTTTTTAAGACAATAGAGTTTGAAGTCCAAAGGAGTTCAGCCCACTGATTCCAAAAATACTGGAGCAATGTCAGATGAACAAACTTCATCAATGAAACAGATATATTATTCTGTCACAGAACAGTGAGTATAAAGACATCAGCATGGTTTCTCTAAATTTTCTTTAACACTGCCTTGCTTGTCTTAACACAGGTGTTCACATATTTAGACAAATGGGGATTAATTAATTATTTCATTAATATATCTGTGAAATTAGTTTATAGTGTTTATAGTTTTTCTTTCTCAGTTGCTGACTTCTCAACATGTCTCATATAACTCCCAAAAGCATACCTGTGTTTCATTAATTTTCCTGCAATGATTAGCAATGCACAGTTTCTAAAGCTAGAAATGAACCTTTTTCTCAATTCTATAGAGTTGTAGGGGAAGTACAGCTAATTGCATTGTTCTCGTACTGTTTCAATTGTGCATTTGAAAAGAATTTTCTGTAGACTAACTTGAATATACTGCAGAAGTATTAAGAGAATGACAAATCTAGGGGCATATTTCAGAAACTGGCATATGCAGCTCTGGCAATGCTTCCAATTAATATCTAATTTGAAGACAGATAACAGAAATACACATTAATAACATTACTGTAATTTGAAGTCAAGTTTAAGACCCCAAAAGGATAACTTAAAGAAGGATAAAGTTATAAAAAAAACCAAAAAAAGCAGCAGAGAAAGAATTGAGGATCATGGTGGACAACAGGCTGTCCATGAACCAGCGGTGCTCTTACAGCTAAGGGCCAATGGTATCCTAGGGTTTTGGAAAATCACTACCAGCAGGTCAAGGGAGGTGATCCTTCCATTCTGCTCCACCCTGGTGAGGCCACATCTGGAGTGCTGTACCCAGTTCTGGGCTCCTCAGTGCAAGAGAGACATGGAGCTCCTGGAGCAGCTCCAGTGGAGGACAAGAAAGTTGATCAAGGGACCGGAGCTTCTCTGTTCAAAGGACAGGCAGAGAGAGCTGGGTCTGTTAAGCCTCCAGAAGAGACCACTGAGTGGGGACCTTATCAATGCCTATAAGTCTCTGAAGGGAGCTAGGCTTTTCTCAGTGGTGCTGAGCAATAGGACAAGAGGCAACAGGCAGACTCTGATACACAAGAAGTTCTACCCAAAAGCAAGGAAGAATTTCTTTACTGTTTAGGTGACCGTGCACAGACAGGAGGAACAGGCTGCCCAGAGAGAATCCCTCACTAGGGATATTCAAGAATTTTCTGGACAGAGTACTGTGCCATGTGCTCTAGCGTGACCCTGCTTGATCAGGGAGGTTGGACTGAGGTCCCTTCCAACCTGATCCACTCGGTGATTCTGTGTTAAAAAAAAAAAAAAAAAATTCCTGCTATGTATAGATCAACCTGTCTGATGAGCAGCATTTTTTAATTCTGCTGGAATCAGTAATGAGTGTCCACAGCAGTTGGTGAGAGGAATTCAAACAGTGATTGAACCTTTATTTTGTTAATAGTCTAAACACTGCTACTGTACAAAGTATGTTGTATTCTCAAGTAGGGAGGAAGGTTTTCATCTGAAATACCGGGGTTATTAATACAGCATTATTAAAAAAGATGCATTTGATAACTTTTTAAATATTTATGGCAAATTACACCTCCCAAAAGGGGATGGGTGAGAGGGAACAACTTTAAATATTTGCAGTGACTTTATAAAACTCTGAAAACCCTGGTCAATTTTTAGCTAGCATGTTAGTCTGTAAAACAGTGATAAAAATATAAAATTATACAGTTAGTCATTAAAAGTTTCTTACTGTCATAGTCAAGATTTATTCAAATATAGCTTCTAATCTACCACCAACAGAGGATAAGACCTTGAGCTGATAAAAAAGAGACAGAAGTTCATGTCCTCAGTGCTAAACATGAAAAAAGGTAGCTTTTAAAAGTATAAAAAACAGTGTAGATATTGTCATAATACCTCCTGAAGGAAACCATCTTCCTGCCATTCTTTTGCCTGTTTCTAATTCTATTTCTATAGATTTCTGAAGATTTACTCTGTTTTTCATATTGAGATTCCCACAGCAACATTAGATTGCCAGATACAATAATACATTGACTCTGTTGATTTGAGTAAGTTTCTAGTTTTAATGGAAGAAGAGAATTCAGAATATGAAGGCCCTAAATCCTTTCACTGCTGCTGGTCTGTTAAGGGAATCCTTGACAAGATACTGCAGAGACTTTGCCTTAACGATACCATTTGAAGAAGGGAAGTGATGCTGGAATCAGAAGTCACAAAATGATTTTTCCATGTAATCATCCTGTCCTGAGGAGTGTTTGCACCTCTGCATATCTGTTTACCATCTGTGAATGGTCTATTGGTAATAAAGCCAAGACAGTTATCTAGATGGTAGAATTCTAACAGAAGTTCATGAAAATGTTCTGGCAGGCACTAGTTGAGTTAACTATTTAGAAATTCTTGGAAGATATTTATTTAGATGGAAAGGGTTTTAATAATATGTGAATTGTGTCTTTGTCTGGTAAAAAGCATAAATTGGTGTGTTGTATGATACAAAGAATAAACCAATGGATATTTCGCTTTCCATGGCGCAGCACAAGAAAATGTTTTTTCTCGTCTGGAAGTGCTTTAGGATAAATACTCCAGTTGGGATATTTGAGAAAGACACCAGTATCCAATGAAAAAATATCAACTGTGACACCATCTGTTAAACAAAGTGATTGCATCTGTGGTTAGATCAAAAGGTAAAGAAAATAATATTTTTATATCAAGTGTCTGTAGTATCAGTCACTTAGAGCCAGGAAAGGGGAAACCAAAAAGTATCTGTCTTTCAGAAAAAAAGTAAGGGAAGCAAAATAGCAAAGCATTATCAAGAAGTTACTGTGAGCATGTAATGAGATAGAAAATGGGAACTCCATGTCAAATACACATTTAAAAGTATTGAGGGAATATTAAGGAAGATTTAAAAACATTTAAAAAGAGCAGGAAAATCCAACACAAAAAAATCTAGTAAAATCCAATTTACTGCTTTCATGGGGTAACTAAAGTAGTATTTTAAGACCACAAGCAGCAGAAGTGAAAATGCCCTATAAAGCTTTTGACATGCCATCCTTCCACAGAAATGTTAATAACAATCCCCTATTCACATTTAGTCATGAAATAATATATGTTGTAGGTTAAAACATTTCTACAGAAGGTGATGCTATATTTTATTCCAAGAAGGCCTCTAGCTCAATCCTTTGAAACATTTTTGTTAGCAACCTGATTGATGAACTAAAGGCAGCACTTAGACCATTCACACAGATGGTAAACAGGTAGGTAGAAGAGCAAACACTCCTGGACAGGATGGAAATCATTTTGATAGAGTGGGAGAAGGTCTGAGATCAACAAGATAATATCCAATAAAAACAGGTGCAGAGTGCTGCACTTTAGAAAGGAACAAATATAAAATACGGAATATCTGGCAGATGACTGGAAGCTTGATAGGAGTCAACAACCTGATGTCCTGCAAATGAGGAAAAACATTCTTTTGGGTTGTGCTAGTAAGACTATCAGAAGGAGAATACAGGAAATATTTCTACTTACTGTGAATATAATTCAAGAATAAATTCATAAATTTGTGGTTCAGGAGAAGGACTACAGTAGTTTTAAGCCATATCAAAAGCAACGTTGTTTGGGCAAGAGGTTTATCTAGAACAAAAGAGAGTGGGATAGAAGGTATGACATGTTTAAAGGGTTGTTGTAAAAGTACCAGTTTTACATTATTTTTCTGAGTCCACCAATGAAAACAAATAGTCATCAGTACTCTTCATTACAGCAAATCTTAAAGGCAAGACTGAGAAAAGATTTCTTACTGTACAAATGAAAAACACTGGAGCAGCATGTCCAAGGAGATGTAATATCTACTAGATTTCAAAGACTAGGAATGGACAATACTCAGCTTGTAGCCAAAGGAGAGTAGCTCAGCCAGATTTTAAGCTCTGTTTTATTTAATAATTCTCTATTACAATATACAATAATAAAGATGATTGTATGATTTCATAGAATAAAAATACATATCCTTATATAAAAGATTTACAAAACTGTGAAATAATAATATGTTATTTAGGCATACATTGAATTATGCAATCGATATGTATGCAGAAATAGCTGTTTAAGAAAAAGGCTACAAAGGAACTGCAGTGGGTTTTCTTAAGATACTGTTTTACACTGTTTGATACAGTAACCAATTGAAACAGTATTGATATAATCCAATAGAAATTGTAATGATTTTTATGTAGGTTTAAATTTGCACTCCTTTTTCTCCTATTTTAAAATACTGGGGTTTTTTTTACTTAACATATTTTCTTAAGGGACCAGTATTAAATATAACATTAATACTTTGAAGAGTATTTAATGTTCACTGTCATTTGCTTTTATGCATAATAAGACAAAGAGATGAAAAATTCATGATAACATACACTAGGAAATTGGATTTCAAATTGAGACAAATTATATGCAAATAAGGGATCAACATTCAAACAAAAAGTGCAATTATGAATTTAGTAAAATAATTTTTTTAAAAGGACAAAGGGGGGGTAAGTGATAACAAATAGAACAACTGTGCTTTGATGTATGATAAAAATGGATTAGTCCTTTAAGTGTCAAGCCTCTTGTAGAAACAACATTATTAGCTCTATCTTTTAATAATAATGTCAGACTGTAATATCTACAACTTTGATTTTTAGAAACAAATTAATTTGCAATCAACATTGACTGTGATTATAACAAGTGGTATAACAAGCCAAAGGCTTATTTTGATACTAGGAATGATAATCATTGCTGGCACTGTGAGGAGGAGGGGGAGCCCTAGGTGTGTGCATGTTAAAGAACAGCCATGCAGATTAATACAGAGTGTGTCACATGTAATAAGTTCTCAAGCTCCACATAATAGCTCTGTACCTGCTCATTCTGCTCTAACACTTGCCTTTGACAGTGAGAATTATTAGAAGACAGAGAAAGTGCTTTAAGGGTCATGAGCTAGTTTGCCCATTCAAAGATTTCAGAAAGCCAATAGTTAGTCGTTAGTAGCCAAACATCCCTAAAATACATAACAAAATTCTTTCCCAGGTCTACAGGAAATATAATTGTAACAATTTTCCCACATCTCTCCTTTCACACAAACTCTGCTGTTGTGTAGAACCTGTATAAAGGGAAATATCCCAATAGAATGAAAAGCCAGTACTAAAATAATCTTAGTAATAATTCTTTCATGAGTTCCCAGAAATGGGACTATGGAAAGCAATTATGGATCACTCATGTTTGTATTTACTGTGAATGCTTTTTGTGTTGTTCTTGTAGTTTGGTCTTTTTGGGCATTTTGGATGAACTGTCAAATTGGAAGTGCTGCATTTTGGGTGTAACTTAAAGTACACATATGACCAAAAGATGTCTGGGATCCAAGGTATGGAAAGATATTTCATTTATCTACAGACTTCCATTCAAGTGATAAAATCCCTTAGAGAAAAATAGAATCATCCAGATACGCTGCCTTATACATAAATAATTCACACAGTACACTTAAATTTATTGCAAGGTAATGTCATCTTTTAGAAAGACAAATGGTCTTCTGAGTTTATACAGAATATTAAAATGAAGCTTGGAGTGTTGGCAGGAATAGTTTATTTGATTCAATGCCTAAAATTGTAATAGGTTTTTAGTACAATGCCCAGTAATGTCAAACAATATTTTTCATACTTTCTTCTAAAACTTTTCTTTATATTGTAGGCAAATTCACCTTCATCAGGATATTTAGTTGGATAAACAAACTACCATGGATATGTTAGAGTAAGTATTATTTAGCATTCTCAGTGAGACACAAAGCAGATGGATGCTTTTAATGTGTTCATAGGAAAGCACAAAAAAAAAGGAATTAAATGTTCTAAACAAGGTAATTCAGTGCTCCTAATTTTGATTGCCTTAAAATGTTGCAATTTTCATTATATTGAAATTATTATATGAGTTATGGTCATACCAAGCAAAGAAAAAAAAATTTAAGGATAAAGATATTAAAATAGAACAGCTTTGGCTCTGAGACAGTAAGGGTCTGATAAAAATAAAAAATTCTCACAATGTTAAAAGAAATCTAAATTTTCTAAAATGCTGCAGTTGTTCACAGAAGATTTTTGAATCTTGAAAAGTAAATGCCCTCTAGCTACAATATGGCATACTGGCCTCCAGCTTTCCACCTCAAAGGTTAATCTTTTCTTAAAAAGGAAGAAATTATTCAATGTGTGCAAGTTATTACAACAGTTTTGCTAAGTTCTGGAGCCCTTTCATTCTGCCAACACTTTTGAAAAGAAGAAGTTTATTGTTCTGAAGTACATTGCATACAGCTGGATAGCGCTTCACATGTGATGACTTCTGTTTATGAAAGAGTTTGATTTAATTGGTAAAAAATATTTTTCATTCACCTAAACTCGGTTTTCTTCTGTTTGATCCTGTTCAAAAATAGTGCAAAGCAATAAAGCTGACAATAGTTTCTCTGCAATATGGTAGAAATTCTTCAGAAAGCTGACTGACTGCGAATACAAAGATTCACAAGTGAGGAAAACAAAGCTTTCAGTGGTTTGCATAAAATTTTGGACATTATTTTCTTTATTTAGGTCTGTGTTAAAAAAAGACCAAACCAACCAACATTTGATTCTTCAGGATTTTTTGAAATTAATTTGATAGTTAATATTAAATATTATTGCTTGATAAATTTATTAGTGCTTTTAAGTAAAAATATCTAAGGAAATAAGAGACATGCCTCATGAAATTACCACTATAAAACAGTATTAGAGCATTGCAGTGTAAGGATGAATCAAGACAGCTTAAGCAGAATAAAAGAGGTGTCATTGAAAAAGACACACTGAAATATTTTTGACAAAAATATCTAAGAAGCAAGCAGAAGAACTAATAGAAAATATACCATGATTAAAATTTCAGATAACTATTGAGCCTAATTCTGATGAAGAACATGACATTTCTTCTGTATTAAAAGTATGAAAAAGATTGATTGTTTGGTTTAATGTATTCTCTTACAGGTAATTAAAATATTGAGAACATACTAACTGAAGCCTGTTGCATTGTGCCAGGAAAGGAACTGCAGTGCAGCAGGTCTGAGACTGAAGCATGATCTTTGAAATAGTATTCAGATCCTTAAGTTTTTCCTTCTGCGCATTTGTTGAATAAATGAATAAATCTGCCATCCATTGTCAACAAGATCTACTGATAGAAAACTATCTGATTACCTATGACAAGCCCTTTCATCAACTGTTGATTACTAAGTTCAACTAGTGACTTGGTCAAAGGTCAATATGGATTATCGACCTTTCCCTGACCAAGAGCAAGACCTTTAATCAGAGGCTCATGGTTTTTTCAAAACAAGTTTCTTTTATATATTGATAGTATAAAAAACCCCAAGAAGTAGTGGGATCAAGTGTCAGTATAGTTAACTAACACTAGACTGGAAGACCAGTTACCTTTTTTCCATTTTTCCAGGGTTTGTCAGTGTGAACTGTTTTAAAGTAGATTAGATTATCACAATTTTTTTGAAAACTTTTAAGATGATTGAGCTTAAGAATCTGAAGTGAAAATGAAAGGTAAAATAATTAAAGGTAGTAAGAAGCATTAGTTTCACCCACCGGTTATTTAACATTTTCAAATAATTCCTGAAGATTTTAGTGATGACAAGTGTCTAGACTTTGATAGCATACTATTTTTACAGTAAAAATTCCCAACTGTAAGTTATGCTACCAGACCCAAGGTAAATAAAAGGATTTTTAAAATGAGTACAGATGCAACACCTTACACTTGGCCTGTTGAACTTCATGAGGTTTGCATGGACTCACTTTTCAAACTTGCCAAGGTCTGTCTGGATGGCATCCCTTTCGTCCAGTGTCTCAATTGCACAACACATCATGGTGTCATAATCAAACTTGCTGAGGCTGCACTGAATCCCCCTGTTCATGTCACCAACAAACATTTTAAACAATGCTGGTCCCAGTAGTGACCTCTGAGGAACACCACTCATCACTGGTCTCCAGCTGGACATTGAGCTGCTGACTGCAATTCTCTGTGTGTGACAAACCAGCTGGTTCTTTATCCAGGAAGATGTCAACTCATCAAATCCATGTCCCTCCAGTCAAGGATGCTGAAATGTCAAACAGTTGTGGAAAGGAGGAGGAATTATTTTAATGTGAAAATATTACATTTATTTTGGTGATTTTGAACAATTGTTTTACAGAAACTGCTCTAAGGCTCCCCCAGTGTTATGCCTGTCTGTGGAGAAAACAGAAAGTGAACAAAATGTCTCAAAAACACAGGAACTAAACCAAAAGAATTATAAATTCCAAATCACTGCGCTAACCTTGAGACAGCATGTAAGGAGTAAATCCTACTTCCTTCACCAATTGCTACCAAACAAAACACCACTGATGTTATTACTGGAGAAACTTAGGGAAAAAGCCTCTACTATTTTGCCACATAGGGGTGATTCAGAAAGAAATGTTAGGAAACAATTATTTGAGCCAAGGAGAAGTTTGAAATAAGGAAGTTAATGAATTTCAGTGCTACTTTATGGATAATGAACTTTGGAAACAAAACTTGTATCATTTGGAAACCTTCTTAGAGTTAGGATTTCTTCTTAACATTTCCCTAAAGGTTTTTAAATCTTTTGAAAAATACCACCTCCCGCTCACAACCCAATTTTGAAGCAAAGAACAAACATGAACAGGTTATGTTTTGAAAGCTAAGCAGGTAGACAGCTCATTGAGACATGGTCAGTCATCATCTTCTGTACACCAAGAGCAGCTGCAGGTACACTGCCAGACATGGCTGACTAAAAATGTACCCTAACTGGTCCTTGTGTGCTGCCTGGGGATGAAACTGCCCTAGCAGTAACTGGGAGCACCCTCCTTCCCTAGCATCGCTTTAATTTAATGATAGAACAGTGTAACATTGACCCTTAACAAGATCAAGTCCAAAGAGGTAAGGAAAGGAAATAAATTCTCACTTAAAAGGCATGAATTCTTAAAATAAAAACCAAGTTGTGCCTCCACAAGTTAATGTCATGTGATCTTAAGAATCTAAAAGACTGTTATAAAAAAAATGGCTTAAAAGGACAGTCAGGGGAATTAAAACTTTAAAACCTTACATCATCTTGGAGACTTCTTAGGGAAGCTGTATTAGAAGCACAGAACAAATCTATACTACTCATAAAAGTCCTGAGAAAAGAAGCAAGCCTGGTGAAAAGGCAAGGGCAAGGGGAGTTATTTGAAAGCAGTCTTCAAAGAACAGGGATCATGTTGAAATGAAGAAAATAGAAGAAAAGTAATATCTAGAAAGTTAAAAAACTCCATAAAGCTGGGTAAAAGAAGAGCTTGAGGTAGAAAAACCAAAATTCATAAAAATTAATAAATCTTTCTTCAAACACATCAGGAGCAAGAACTCTGAGAGTCTTCGAATCCCACAGATTATCAAGCTACAAAAGGAGCCTTCAGGAAAAATAATCACAGAAGAAAGCAGAACAGACACTTTGTGGCTGTGTTCACTGTTGAAGAACATGTACAAATTTTCCCAACAGTACACCCCACCCACCCTTTTTTTCTTTTTCTTTTTCATATTTTTTTTTTTTTAAATTGGGAAAGGATTTCAGAAGATGTGTTTCAACTTGAGCTCCCCTAAGAGAAGTTTCAGGGAAAAAAAAGCCAGTAATGAGAGAACAGAAGCAGATAATTTTTATCCAAGGCCTTAGAGATTTGATGGTAAAACAGATGAACAAGATGTAATGTACAATCCCTCCCTCAAAATCCTTGAGGTGTGTGAGAAATTGGAGGGAAGTGCAGGAATTTATTTAACCACAAATGCTCGAAGCCTCACAGATTATTCAAAGAGGTACTATTCTTGTTTCTGCTGTGATTACAGTCTTTTCTATGCATCTGCTTTCAATGATAACACCAGATGAGAAGGGTGTTTGATCCCATTGAGTTATGATGGGAATGACAGTTTAAGTGTTACCAAAATGTGAGTAAATCACCTAAATGCCATGCTGAGGTACCCATTACACTCACCACAACAATAAATAAAATGCAGGACCCTGTTGGCTTTTTTTTTTTGCTGCAGCAGCACTGTTTGCTCACACTGAGCTTGTGCACTGGGACTGCCAGGAGCCTTTCCACTGGTCTGCTCCCCAGCTGTGTGGATCCCAGTTCTCCAGCCAATGCATAAGCCCCTGCCTAGACTGTCAGGCATCAGTTTCTCTAACATGAGTCTGTGGGAATCCCGAAAGCCTTGTAGAAATGTACTGAAATCCTTGGAGAAATCCAGGTAGGCAATGTCCTCTGCTCACTCCTTAGAGAATCTCCAGCTTCTATAGGTCAAATAAAACCAGTCAGTTACCTTTAAACTCTGAGGAGCTGCCTTGAGTAGCTGTTGCCCAGTTCTGAAACACTAATATTTAAGATACCAGATTAAAAGGGATAGAGGAACCTTGCATCTTCCTTAATCCAAAATGTGATTCTCCAAGCTTCCTCTTAACTGTTATCTTGTAGTGAAGAAATTAGAAGCCTGTGAGCACTTGAATCACCGAGGTCTAAGACCCTAGTTGTGAGCTTCAAAATGTAAAAAAAAAAAAAAAAAAAAGAAAAAAAGAAAAATATGTATCTTTAAGTTTAGCAACATCTACATCTTAGGTCATTCCCTAGGCCCTTATGTTCCAGAAGCACTTGATATGGTGTGAACATTTACAACATAAACAAACCACCAATCCCTTTACTACATAAATATATAATGTTAGCAGGCACAAATTGCATAAGCAGCATAGGGCAAATATCAGAGCAACACCTACAGAACTGCATTTGTAATGCTAGAGCTCCTTACATACACCATATAAATAGACAGTGTCTCAGTTAAAGTAACTCTTAAAAGGCAGATTATGTGGTTTTGAAATTAATAAGCAGAAGAAACCTGAAAAAAGGACTCTCTTATATTAGATTTATCCAATGAGAGTCAAAAGACTGTGCAAAAGCACAGCTTTGGTAAGTCAGCATTAAATTGAAGAGCTTATACAACATTCTCCACCATCTTGTTTTGCTGAATGTGGGAAAACCTGCCACATAACTGAGATGTTTATATGTTTGCTACTCTGCAGAGTTCTCTCCTAGAAAAGAACAGCTTTCAAGAAACATAGGAATTACACATACATATATATATATATATATAATTTATTAATATATGTTGCCAATTGGCAATCTGAAAATAAGTATAATAAAATCCTGTGAGAGCTTGGAAAGTGAAAAGAGGAAGATGAATATTAAAAAACCCAAAACAGTATAATTGAAATGTTTCACACATTTCTTTCACTTCCTTTAAAGATATTTGTATTTACTATGTTTTATAAGCATAAGGTTTCCTCATGACTCCTTATACAATGTAAAATCCAGCAAAATCTGAAACTGACTCTGAACTTCATTTTTTATGGCACTAGCAACAAAAAAGTAAGTACAATTTTGGAAGCATATGCATTATAAATTCAACTGTATGCTAAATTTAATAGATCTGTACACATACAGAAATTCATGCACAGCCCCAGATGTGTCAGCTACTGATAGGATGTGATGCCCTTGCTTCTGAGTGTTGTTTGTCTTTGCAGAGTTTATGCCCAAGACTCTCTGGATACCATTACAGTCATGGCTCTCTTTTCAGCTTTGCATATGGTTAGAATGTGTTCACAAATGCCTATGGTATGCCATGTAGAAATAGCCAGGTGAATTCTTTTGACAAACCTTCAGTAATATACTGAAATATACATATTTATTTTAGTATATTACAGAAATATATTTTATACATATATACATATATAAGTGTATGTGTGTGAGTGTGTGTGTGTGTGTGTGTAGTAGGGAATACACAGGAACATGGGTTGGCCCAGTCAGATAATTAACAATTACAGCCAATAGGTATTTTATTTTCATAAAGATATGTGTTTATTTATTTTTATGTCAGTATCTACAACTTCTTTCCTTCCCCCACTCACAGAGGTTTTAATTCATATTCCCTGAGAACAATTCTGAAAGTCAGTCCTAGCCACCTGTGTACTTTAATGTAATCTCAAGGACCTTGCTTCTAGGATGAGAGTGGGATCTATGCATCTGGGAGGTGGCAAAAAGAGGTTTTGAAGTCTCCATCCTTTGAGACATTAAAAAGCCATGTGGACATGATCCTGGGTAGCAGACTCCAGGTGGCCCTGTTTGAGCAGGAGGCTGGACCAGGAGAGATCATCTCCAGCCTCATCCATCCTATAATTCTGTGATTATGAACCTTGCCAAAAGACTTATATTTTGATTCTGAATTGCTCAAGGCCTTTTAAGAAAAGCTGGGGCCATATAAAGATAATCAGCATTTATTTGTTTTATTATACTACTTTGTATGTGGTAACAGCACAGATAGCAGCAGGAAATAAACACATGTAAGTATTTAATAAATTAGTGATATCTCAATTTACTTGTCTCAGCCAGTCTTGGTTTCACCTGTGATGCTCTTTCATAAGTGTCTTTTCTGCTCCTAACTTGTCACTGTTTAGAAATACATTTCATTGCAATACTCTTTCACATGCTTATAAGCCTCTGATAGAGAGTCAGAACTCTTCTTTCTTCTTTCCTACACTGCTACTGATAGAAATTAAACTTGGTACAAAATGTGCACAAAATCCAGAATAGGTACCCTTTCTAATAGAAATTGTAATTGAGAATCTTTTTATTCTGGTTCATTTTTGTGTCAAACTGTGCTGCAGAGAGATTCCAGTCAGAATTACATTGATAATCTTATTAAAGTTGTTATGTGTCATCCTCCATGATTAGTCTTCATTTTTATCATTAGAAAGAATCAGATAATCATAATTAAGTTCTTGTTCTGTTAGAGTGTGGGCCAGTGTCAGAGCTACACAAGAGAGAAAGGAAGGACAAGATCTCATTACAAGTCCCACTGCAGCTGGAATACGCCCCCAGCTCCAGATCATGAGTGGATCAGTGTTATATGACCTCTATCCTGGAAAAAATTAAAAGAGTTGCAGGCTCTAGGAGCAGAGCAGGGGTGCAGCACTGGTCACTAACATTCCTTTGCAGAAATCCCTCTCCAAAAAAAAAAAATAGTTTAAAGACAGAAAGTAGCTTTTTCACTAAGTGGAAAGTTTGTGTGAAAATGTGGCATAATAGGTTCAAATCTCCATTGTGGAAATGTAAATCAAAAAATTTAAAAGGAATTTCCTGATCACATAACAGCCTGAAGGCTTGAGGTAGGAAAAATAAGTCTCCTTGCTGCAATACACAACTCTTTATTATTTAAGCCTCTTCTGAGCATTCTCCACTTCTCTGATTTCCTCATGAATGCAACTGTGAGAACATCAGATGTAAGTAATTTCTGACACACAGCTTGTATCTAAAAATATTTTACTTCTTGAGTATGATAAGTGACAGAATAAACAAAAGGATGACTTGAAAATTGTTTATCGATAGTTCAGAGACAGAGACAGCTTGTATTTATAAATACTTAGCATCTTCATTGAAATATAAACATGAATGGAAAACAAGAGTTGGACACGCAGTATCTGGCAATAAACTAATTACCTTTCTAATCAATTATATGAGTGAACTACACTGCTTTTTCAATAGACATTAACTAAATGGGTTTTGAGAAGTGATTTGCTGAATTTGTTAGTGGAAAGCATTTAGTTTATTATTTTCATCTGGACAAATTAACAGCAGCTTTTTTTCTACTATGACTCCTTCAAATGTTGAAATGCTTCAGTTTCTTTTGAAATGCAAACATATGAATAGTTAAGTGAAAAAAATACTACTAAAGCTAACTGGAAGTTTAGAGGATTAATGTAAATTAAATTGGAGATATTATTCTAGAAATGATGCCAGCTGTTTTCTCCAAGTGCAGAAATCCACATAAAGCTTGCAACTATTTTCTCCATTTGAGCCTTAATGTACACCTACTTAGGCTTCCAAGCCAGTGAGGAAAACTGGCCATGCTTCCAGTTGTAATGGTTCCAGTAAGAAGACATTTGGCTGACAAGAAATAAATTCTAAACCAGAGTCATCTGGAGGGGAGGTTCCGTGCAGGTTAGTGGGGAAGCTCTGTATGCTCTGGAACTGCTGGGAGTCCACTCCTAAGAGACAACTGTTATACACAATGTGCTGTAAAACAGCTCAGGGTTTAGTACAGATCCCTTAACACCATGTATCTGCTCTCCTCAGAAAGGAATTTGGTTTTCATTTTTTAAATTTTTAATGATAAGAGGTTTCTGGTTATACACACACACAACTTTGATGTACACCAGAGGTTTGGGAATCTTGGTTGCCATTCTGTGACTGAGATTAAGTGGTCTTTTCTAGATTTTGGATAAATCATCCAATGGTCAGACTAGCAGCAACATTCTACAAATGCACCTAAAATATTCAGTTGTGTTCTGCACAATGCTTAGAAGGAGAGCTGATACAAGTTGCTATGTGAGCTCACATGGCAGGACTCATGAGATAAGATCCAAAGGAACTGAAAGTACCAAGGCTCTTTGCTGTTGGACCCAAGAATACTGCTCTCAAACCCAAATGACTCCTCAACTTTATTAATTGGTTGGCTTTTACAGGGTTCAGGATCATTCACTGATGCTAACAGCATGTTATTTGGATAATAAATAATTTGTAATACAGATTTTCATAAACAATGAATGAGATACTATAGGTGTTGTCACAGCTTGTTTGCCATCTCCATGAATTTCAGAATAATCTAGGAAGGGCTATGTGTACAATGGTACACATGCATAACTTCAATTTAGAATTTACAGTACCCGATTAGATGATTGAATTATCTCACAACATGGATGAAGAGAGTTAAGTATTCACTGTTACTCTTTCGGTTTCCTTACTGGATAGATTGTAGAAGATGGAATTCTTATGCTGTGTCTGCACCTAGAGTATACTTGCTGAAGCTAAAGCAAAAGAATTCTGTGAGGGTGCAAAAGAGTACAAAACCCCTTAAAAAAAAAAAAATCTATTTTTTTCTCTGAACACAGATGGCTGCTCTTTTTCAGTGTATTTCAAAGAATCTCTTTTGTATAAATACACTCAGCTCCAAATGGAAGGAAAGAAGAATCTATTGCCCTTGCACAACCCAGAGCCAGATATGAGGAGTAGTCTTGGAAATGAATGTTGGGCTTGAGGTGGGTAATAGGGGAAGTGAATTCATACAGGAACCCTACAGAAATTCTTGGATGAATGAAATGCCTCTTCTTTTTCTCCTCTGAATTTCAGTGAAAGCTTCTTTTTAAAACAGAACTAAAAGAGAAAGAAACATAAGCCTTGCTCAAAATGTTTGCCAAAGCAACAGAAAACTGGATTCCGCTCTCACCATTTCTTCCATCACAGGATATAACATGCTTGAATCAACAGAGAAAAGACTAATTTGAAGCAAAAAGGTGGTCCCAAAGATCCTGCTGTATTCTCTCAGACTTGGAGACATCCCTATTCTTCTAAAGCATCAACTATTTAAAGCATTAACTATTCAAATACTAATTGACCTTAAAAGAGAGTAGTTCCTCTGGTACAGCCCATAACTGGAAGTCAATACTGCTAGGATTCAAAGCTTGTGTCTAGAAATACTTAACATATAAAAAGTGTATGTGATACAAGACTTGAAGCCTATTTCATTATTTGAGAAGCATTCAGCCTCACTCTATTGAGTTTGCATGTCAAGGTTTTTGGTAGGGGGAGGACTTCTCTGAGAAGCTGACAGAAGTCTCTCCTGTGTTGAACAGAGCCAATGTCAGCAGGCTCCAAGCCCAAGCACATCAGTGGCAGTGATAGCACCTCTGGGATAATTGATTTAAGAAGAGGGGAAAAAAGCCCTGTGCAACAGCAACTGCAGTCAGAGACAGGAGTGATGCAAATATGAGAAAAACAGCCCTGCAGACACCAAGGTCAGTGAGGAGAGAGGGGCAGGAGGTGCTCCAGGTGCTGGAGCTGAGATTCCCCTGCAGCCTGTGGGGCAGACCATGGTGAGGCAGCTGTGCCCCTGCAGCCCCTGAAGATCCACAGAGGAGAAGAGATCCACCTGCAGCCTGTGAAGAACCCACACTGCAGCAGTGAATCCTGTGAATTCGTGGCAAACCCGTGCTGGAGCAGGATCCTGGCAGGACCTGTGGCACCATGGAAAGAGAAGCCCACACTGGAGCAGGTTTGCTGGGCTGGTGCAGGGCTTTGTGCACCACGAGGGACCCACACTGGAGCCATGTATAAAGGACTGCAGCCCGTGGATAGGACTTGCATTGGAGAAGCTGGTGAAGAGCTGCCTCCTGTAGGAGAGACCCTCTCTCTGGAGCAGGGGGAGATGTGAGGAGTCCTGGCCCTGAGGAGGAAGGAGCAGCAGAGGCAATGTGGTGAAGTGACAGGAGCCTCCGTTCCCATTCCCCCAGCAGCACAGTGTGGGGAGAAGGTAGAGAAAATTGAGAGTGAAGTTCAGCCTGGGGAGAAGGAATCATGGAGAAGAATGAAAGTTTTTTAAGATTTGGCTTTATTTCTCATTATCCTACTCTGCTATAACTGGTAATAAATTAGGTATTTATACATCTGTTATTGAAAGAAAGGCAGTGACAAGATGGAAAAAAACCAGAACCCAAACATTCTCCATGAAAATATTATAAAAAATTTCCAACACCTAGTCACATTAACACTAGAAGATCCCTTTTTATCACAGATGATATCAACTATATAAAAAAACCTGTTTTCCATTAGGGAAGGGAGTGGGATTAAGGACTTTTTTTCCTAGAGTATCTACAGGCCTCCTTAGACCATTAATTTTTGATCCTTCTTTTACTTTATATTTGTCCTACGGTGCACCTTTACTTAGTATTATCTACTTTATCAGTCATTTTGCTATGTTGAAACCTGAATATGAAAGTTTTACATCCTTTTGAATGAGAATAATTGTGACTTCAAACAACAAAGGGGTTACTGCAGAGCCAACCTTGGTAAAACCTTTTTTCAGCTAGTGAAGAACATTCCCATTTATCAAATCCCTGGAAATAGCATTGTTCTCTTATTTAAACATAGACAAAATACTTTTTTTTTTTTTTCAAACTGAAGAAAACTAAAATTAGGGTCAAGATCCAATCTATTCAATATAGACTACAATGAGAAAGTGTCACAGCCTTTTTCTTCATGAGAAGAGGTCACAGGAGTTTCATCTTTGCCTTTATTCTGCCTCAATTTTCTTCTGTAATTCCAGGGGCTACCTGCCCTTCACACAGCTCATTACACAGCCACTGGCTCCCTGCCAGCCATTAGAAAGGCCAAGAAAATTGCAAAAGGTTGCTTTGGAAGTGGTGGGCATGGATGCTTTGACCACCTCTATTGTCTTTCTTCTAAATATCTTAGAATGCTTGAATATAAAAAAAAAGCAAACCAAA